>PITA01008369.1:0-84960 GCA_004023965.1 Spilogale gracilis
AAAAAAAAAAAAAAAAAAAAAAAAAAAAAAAAAAAAAAAAAAAAAAAAAAAAAAAAAAAAAAAAAAAAAAAAAAAAAAAAAAAAAAAAAAAAAAAAAACTCATGTTTAAAAACCCACGTAGAAATATACGGGTTCTAAAGCATTCCTGGAGAGATGTAAATGTATAACCTTCTTAGAAATTAATTTGATAATGTAGCTCCAAATGCTTACAGAGGTCCCTTACCCTCGACCCAGTAATTTCATTCCTAAGACTCAATCTTAAAGAACTAATTAGACATGTAGGAAGATGTTCATTGTTATTGCATTTTTCTGATTAAAAACTTTAGAAGATGAAATTATATCCTTACAGGAATAAGAATCTTTTATTTCACCTATACAGAGCTAATGCACTCTACCTGCCCATACAAAAATATATACCAATGCAATTATCGATCAAAATATGAATTTTGCCATATATTCATATTTAATAATGTTGGTCACTTAGTGTTTTTAATGATATTTTAATATCAAAATAACTGATGAAATTGTATTGAGTATAAATTAAAATGAAAATAAGGAGAAAATTAAATGAAATACAGTATCAGTTAAATATAGGTGACAGACTAGGGAAGATTTATTTTTTAAATGATTAGAAATGTTCAACAATTTAAAAAGGAACATGAGTTTGTAACTTTGATATTAAAAAGACAAATAATTATCTAGATGCACATGGGATAGTTCTAATTACTTAATTACCATCTTACGAACTCCACAGCTGAAAAGCTTAGGGCTATTAGAGAAACCTTCTCATTTTAATCTAAGTAATTATTTAATGAAATTTTGATTCTCATTATTATTATTTAAAGGGTAAGTACTGTGCTATGCAATTTCTTAAGGAAAATTTTTAAAAATTCATAACTAACTGATTTTGTTCTTTACAAAATGATTATTATTTTTCAAATAATGTCGGTGGCTTTTAATAGAATGGTTGGGCACTTTCATGTTCATGCATTCACCATTTATTGATTACCTTCGTATTAGAAGCTCCTCGAGGCACAGATAATCAGGTAAGACTTCAGTCGAGTCAAGAAAATTTATGAAGTTAGTAAATATATTGGGAGTGTTATAATATAGGTATAATATACTTTGGAAATTCAGAGTAATTATTACTTAGCCTAAATTGGGTGAGAGGGGCTATCAGTTTTTAAAAGAATCTAATTGGACATGAAGCATACATTAAAATATTAGTTTAACACTTTAGGAAGAGAAAGATGAAAGAACAATCCAGGGAAGAAGGAAGAAGAAGAAATTATATACATCATAAAGTATATAAGTGAATTATATATGTGTATATATGTACAATGTTATTTCCAGTGAATAGCAGGCCCAGTGTGACTATAATATAAAGTATGCACAGTTATCCCTTGAACATTGCAGGGGTTAGGGGGACTGATCCTCTGTGAGGTCAGAAATAGACATATAATTTTTTTTAAAGATTTATTTATTTTTCGAGAGAGACAGGGGGAGAGAGAGCCTGAGCAGGGAGAGAGGGTGAGAGAGAAAATCTTTCAAGCAAACTCCCCACCATGTGAGGAATCCAACGTAAAGCTTGATCGCACAATCCATGAAATCATGACCTCAGTTTAAACTGAGAGGACACTTAACCAACTGAGCCACCCAGGCACCCCAGAAATCTGCATATAATTTTTGGCTCCCCCAAAATGTGACTACTAATAGTCTACTGTTAACCAGATGTCTTACTGATAACATAAACAGTTAATTAACCCACAGTTTGCATGTGATATATATTATATATTGTATTTGTACAATAAAATAAAATACTATAAGAAAATTATAAGGAAGAAAATATATATTTATAGTACTGTACTGTATTGATCAAAACACATCTGTGTGTAAATAGACCCATACAATGCAAACCCATGTGTGCAAGAGTCAACTGCCATTGGAAAATTTGTTGGATGGATGTTGTGATGACAGATTGATTTAGACCAATTTGAGGGAAATTAAAAGATAACAATTTTTTGTATGGTATGCTTAGGAGTGTAGATATTATTTTGTATGCAAACATTATCCAACAATCCAACATATGCTTTTTGTTTGTTTCAAGTTTTTTTAATTCAAATTTTTATTTTGTAGTTAGCATATAGTATAATACTAGTTCCAGAAGTAGAATTTAGAGATTCATCACTTACATATAACAAACACCCAGGACTCATCACAAGTGCCATCCTTAATATCCTTCAACTATTTAACTCATCTCCCTTCCCACCTCCACTAAAGCAACCCTCAGTTGTTCCTATAGTAAAGAGTCTGGTTTATAGTTTGCTTCTCTCCTTTTCCCCCCATGCTTATCTGTTTCTTAAATTCCACATATGAGTGAAATCATATATTTGTCTTTCTCGAACTTACTCCACTTAGCATAACACACTCTAGCTCCATCCATGTCTGTGCAAATGGTAGGATTTCAATCTTTTCATGACTGAGTAGTATTTCATCGTGTGTGTGTGTGTGTGTGTGTGTGTGTGTGTGTGTGTGTGTGTGACCAATGAGGTCTTTCATCCACTTTGAGTCTATTTATAGTATGGCATAATAAAATGGTCCCATTTCCTTACACTACACACAAAAATAACTTCAAAATGGGTAAAAGACCCCAGTGTGAGACAGGAATCCATCAAAATCCTAAATGAGAATACAAGCAGCAACCTCTTTGACCTCAGTCTCAGCAACTTCTTCCTAGAAACATTGTCAAAGGCAAGCAAAGCAAGGGCAAAAAATGAACTGTTGGGACTTCACAAAATAAAAAGCTTTTGTACAGCCAAGGAAACAGTAAACAAAACCAAAAGACAAGAGACAGAATGGGAGAATATATTTGCAAATGACATATCAGATAAAGGTCTGATATCCAAAATCTATAAAGAATTTATTAAGCTCAACACCCAAAGAACAAATAATCCAATCAAAAAATAGGCAGAAGACATGAGTAGACATTTCTACAAAGAAGACATCCAAATGGCCAACAAACACATGAAAAAGTGCTCAATATGACTTGGCATCAGGGAAATACAAATCAAAACCACAATGAGATACCATCTCACACCAGTCAGAATGGCTAAAATTAATAAGCCAGAAAACAGCAGGTGTTGGTGAGGATGCAGAGTGAAGGGAACCCTCCTACATTGTTGGTGGGAATGCAAGCTAGCCCAGCCACTCTGGAAAACAGCATGGAGTTTCCTTAAAAAGTTGAAAATAGAACTACCCTATGACCCAGCAATTGCACTACTGGGTATTTACCCTAAAGATACAAAAGTAGTGATCCAAAGGGGCATGTACACCTGAATGTTTATAGCAGCAATGTCCACAGTAGCCAAACTATGGAAAGAGCCTAGATGTCCATCAACAGATGAATCAGATGAATGGAAAAAGAAGATATGGCATATATATATATATATATATATATATATATATATATATATATATATATACCTACACACAATAGAATGTTATGCAGCCATCAAGAAAACTGAAATCTTGCCACTTGAAATGACAAAGATGAATTAGGAGGGTATTATGCTAAGCAAAATAAGTCAATCAGAGAAAGACAATTATCATATGATCTCACTGATATGAGGAATTTGAGAAACAAGGCAGAGGATCATAAGGGAAGGGAAGGAAAAATGAAACAGGAGGAAACCAGAGAGGGATATAAATCATAAGAGTCTCTTAATCTCAGGAACCAACTAACGGTTGCAGGAAGGGACAGGGATGGCAGGGATGGGGAAGCTGGGTGATGAATATTGGGGAGGGTATGTGCTATGGTGAGTAGTGTGAATTGTGTAAGACTGATGAATCACAGACCTGTAACGCTGAAATAAATAATACATTATATGTTAATTTTAAAAAAAGGAAGGGGTGCCTAGGTGGCTCAGTCATTAAGCATCTGCCTTCAGCTCAGGTCATGATCCTGGAGTACCAGGATCAAGCCCTGCATGGGACTCCATGCTCAGTGGGAAGCCTGCTTCTCCCTCTCTCACTCTCCCTGCTTGTGTTCTCTCTCTAGCTGTGTTTTTTTGTCAAATAAGTAAAAATATAAATAATAAATAAATAAATAAATAAATAAATAAATAAATAAATAAATAATGGTCATGTTTCATTATTCTGCATGTCACTGTCCAAATTTCCCAATACCATTCGTTGAAGAGACTGTCTTTTTTCCGTTGGTATTCTTTACTGCTTGTTTCAAAATTAGTTGACCATAGAGCTGAAGGTCCATTTCTGGGTTGTTTATTCTATTCCACTGAACTATGTTTTTGTGCCAGTACTATACTGTCTGGATGATTACAGCTTTGTAATAGCACTTGAAATCTGGAATTGTGATACCACCAGTTTTGTTTTCCTTTTTCAACATTCCTTTGGCTATTTGGGGTCTTTTCTGGTTTGATACAAATTTCAGAATTCTTTGCTCCAACTCCATGAAAAAAGTTGATGGTATTTTTTTTTTTAAATTTTACTTATTTATTTGACAGAGAGAAACACAGTGAGAGAGGGAACACAAGCAGGTGGAGTGAGAACCCAGGCGGCCCTGTTGATGGTATTTTCATAGCGATTGCATAGGTAGCATAAGCATTTAAAAAATATTTGTTATTCTAATCCATGAGCATGGAATATTTTTTTCCATTTCTTTGTGTCTTCCTCAATGTCTTTCATGTGTGTTCTATAGTTTTCTGAGTACAGATACTTTGCCTCTTTGGTTAGATTTACTCCAAGTAATCTTGTGGTTTTTAGTGCAATTGTAAACGGGATTGACTCCTCGATTTCTCTTTCTTCTGTCTCCTTGTTAGTGTAAAGAAATGCAACTGATTTCTGTGCATTAATTTTATATCCTGCCACTTTGCTGAATTCCTGTATAAGTTCTAGCAATTTTGGTGTGGAGTCTTTGGATTTTCCACATAGAGTATCATGTTATCGGTGAAGGGTAAGAGTTTAACTTTTTCTTTGCCAATTAGATGCATTTTATTTCTTTTTGTTTTCTGATTGCTGAGGCTAGACTTCTAGTACTATATTGAAAAACAGTAGTGAGAGTGGACATCCCTGCTATATTCCTGACCTTAAGGAAAAATCTTTCCGTTTTTTCCCATTGAAAATGATATTCGTTGTGGGTTTTTCGTAGATGGCTTTTATGATATTGAGATTTGTTCCTTCTATCCCTACACCGTGAAGAGGTTTAATCAAGAAAAAATGCTGTACTTTGTCAAATGCTTCTTCTGCATCTATTGATAGGATCATATACTCCAAATCTTTTCTTTTATTAATGTACTGTATTATATCAATTGATCTGTGGATGTTGGCCCACCCTTGCAGCCCAAGAGTAAACCCTATATGTTCATGGTGAATAATCCTTTTAATATACTGTTGGATCCTACTGGCTAGTATCTGGTAAGCATTTTGGCATCCATGTTTATCAGGAATATTGGTGGATAAGTCTCCTTTTTGGTGGGGTCTTTGGTTTGGGGAACAGATCAAGTTATTGCCAGCCTCATACAACAAGACTGGAAGTTTTCTTTCCTTTTCTACTTTTTTTAAACAGCTTCAGAAGAATAAGTTTTAATTCTTCTTTAAATGTTTGGTAGAATTCCCCTGGGAAGCCACCGGCCCTGGACTCTTGTTTGCTAGGAGATTTTCAATTAGTGCTTCAATTCCCTTGCTACTTATGGGTCTGTTCAGGTTTGCTATTTCTTCCTGCTTCCATTTTAGTAGTTCATAAGATTCCAGAGAGGCCACTCTTGGGCTTTTTGATGACAACCGGCTTCCTTGTCCCAAAGGCTAGGAACTCTACTTCACTCAAGCACTCCCATTCTTTTGTGACCCCAGGAATCCTGAAACCACACTGTCTAACCTAAGATCCCTCTCACTTCTCCACCTGAGTGCCTTTCAAGCAGGGATAACCCTCACCAGAACAGACTTCTGAAAGTTCTGATATTGTGCTCTGCTGCTATATCACTTGCCAGTAGCCAGCTTTCAGAGGCTCCCTCTTCTTGTGGTTTCTCTTCCAATATATTGCCTCAGATTAACTTCTCCACACATCCTACCTTGCAGAAAGTGGTCACTTTTTTTATTTGTAGAGTTGCAGCTATTCTTTTCTTAGATCTCCAGTTGAGTTCAGAGGTGTTCAGAATGATTTAATAGCTATATCCCTGAATTCCTTGGACCAGAAGAAACTAAGGTCTCCTACTCCTCCTCCATCTTGGACCAGAAACTTTCTCATATTCCTAGTACCATATACTGTCTTGATCACTATAGCTTTGTAATAAAACTTGAAATCTTGAATTGTGATGTCCCCAGCTTTGTTTTTCTTTTTCAAGTTTGCTTTAGCTATTTGGGAATATTTTGAGATTTTATACAAATTTTAGGATTATTGGTTCTAGTTCTGTGAAAAAGGTTGGTAGAATTTTGATAGGGATTGCATTTAAAATGCAGATTGCTTTGGGTAGTATAGATATTTTAACAATATGTACTTTTTTGAAGAAAAAAATAGAAAATTTGGTTGATGAAAAATTAAAGAGTATTGTGGAGATGAGAAGAAAGTGGAAGCACAGATACCACAGGGTGGCAGCTATGATAGCTGTAATTAATGTAGATGATGTCCTGGGCCAAATTACATAAGCAGACATAGAATGAAGAGGATATTTCTAAAGCATATAGGGCTCACTCTGACTTTCTATTGATAGTAAGGGAGACAGAAAAAAAAATAAGAATGGTTTCTTGGGTATCTAAACTTACTGGAAACACTTGGATGGATGGATAATTGTGTCTGCAAATCACAAATGAAATTTTAGATGAAGATTACTTTTGTGTTGCTCCACTAACAATGATATAAATAGATAGATGATAGATAGATAGATAGATAAACAGATATAGACAGATAATAGATATATAGATAGATAGAAACAAACTATCAAGTTTACTTTCTGATAAATATATTATTTTTTTAGAGAGAGATTTTATTTATTTGACAGCGAGAAACACAGCCAGAGAGGGAACACAAGCAGGGGGAGTGAGAGAGGGAGAAGCAGGCCTCCCGCCGAGCAGGGAGCCCAATGTAGGACTCGATCCCGGATCTCCGGGATCATGACCTGAGCCGAAGGCAGTGGCTTAACCAACTGAGCCACCAAGGCGTCCCTGATAAATATATTCTTAACCAGAATATATAGTTGTTGCTCAAACATAAATGTTCATTGTATTCTCCTAGATATGAATTGTTTATATCTGCTATGTAAAAAAGTTAGCTGATATTTAAATTTGAGAACTAAAAAAGGGAAATAATGAATAATTACATATCCAAAGGTAGTATTGAGATTGATACAACCAAAATAACAATTTCCCACTTGTCCAGTTTGAGCGGAGGTTTATTATGTAAGGCTGGCTTGGAAATAGGGAGGAAAAATAAGAATTCTAATACTTAGGCAATAGATCGGAATGATAAGATTTTAAGGCATAATTTAACATCTTGTACTCCCTGATGCAGTAAATTTCCTTTGATTGTAAGATTTAGTTTTCTGACCAAGCCATCAAGGATTCAAGGGAGAATAATAAGTTACCCAAAATAAAACTTTGAAAAATGTTTAGCTATAGAACTACTTCTCATATTTATAAGTATTGCTTTAATTTTTCTACTTCTGGTAGTTTGTGAACTGTGAGAAACAGCTATAAACAGATGAAGCAAATTCTCTTTTGGACTGGTACAACTAATGCAAGTCTGTTTAATCAGGAGTGTGCATGAAGGACAAATGATACACACAGATGTGACATAGATTTTGAGAACAGATTTTGAGAATGCATAGCACTTCATAAGCTGAGTAGGTTTCTTCAAAAACTTACTGAAGAAGATCTATAAAGAAATATGACTTGATTTATGACTAAGGAATAAAATCTAGTCAAGCTTGAGTATTTTAAGAAATTGAGTGGTTATGGTTGACTACAAAATTCACATTATTGTTAGCAAAATACAAATGCACAATTAAGAGCAGGGGTGTTATAGGCAGAGTGAAGGAGAAAAGGGAATGTTGACCTTGAAGGTAAAGGTCAAGCTTTACTTTCAGGAGACACGTTATGTTTTAGTTTCTTCATGCACAATTTAATTGAAATACCATGTGATATTGTTTCAATACCCATGAAATAATTAACGTTCACCTAGAGTTAATAATAGTGAACCATTACCATTTTTTTTAAAGACTTTATTTATTTGACAGAGAGAAACACAGCCAGAGACGGAACACAAGCAGGGGGAGTGAGAGAGGGAGAAGCAGGCTTCCCGTCGAGCAGGGAGCCCGATGTGGGACTCTAACCCGGGTCTCCTGGATCATGACCTGAGCCGAAGGCAGTCACTTAAGCAACTGAGCCACCCAGGCACCCCAACCATTACCATTTTTAAATGATACAAAATCTCAGGACAATAAGAAATAATTTGAAGTGCCACCAAAATATCTTCTTTTTACTTGGAATGGTTATAGTCTATTTCCTTTAAACTTTTAACAATTTCTAACTCATATTATATGAAATAATCATCTTTCCCAAAGATAAAACTTCTCTATATAAGGACAAATCCATAACCAATGTACACTTAAAAAACATTGTTAGAAAATGGGGACAAGCACTGAGATGATTTTTATGTTATCCCACTAACAAGGAACAACTGTGCAAAAATATATGGAAATGGTCTTCTGCATCAGTTTGTCAGCAACATTTGATTCTCTATGCTGAGACACCATGGGACTAGGACAGAAACAAAGGTGTCAATGAAGGGAAATGAGTTTTCTTCTTCTTTTTGTTTTTGTTCTTTGTTTTATTTTGTTTTTTGTTGTTGTTTTTTGTTTTGTTTTTTTTTTTTAGTTTTCTTCTTAAATGAGCTTCCAGGGTTTGGGGGGAGAGGTTGTCTTTGTTTTTAAGATATAGAGCACATATTTCCTAAAAATATCAAAATCTTGGGGTGCCTGGGTGGCTCAGGTAGTGATCTCAGGGTCCTGGGATCGGGCCAGTGTTGGGTTCCCTTCTTGGTGGGGAATCTGCTTCTCCCTCTCCCTCTACCCCTCATTCTGCTTATGCTCACTCTCCCTCTCTGTCTCTCTTAAATAAATAAATAAAATTGTTCAATAAAAAAAATAAAAAATAAAAATATCAAAATCTTTACAAGATCAGAAACAGTTCATCTAAACAAAAAATTGCCAATCTAGTAGAACTTAATACTCTGAAACTTACCAATAGGAACAATTTGAATACATATTCTCAACAGTAATTAAATGTTTGAAAGGTACTTACAAAAAAAATACTTGTAAAGAGCACAGCCTTAATCCATCCAATTGATTATAATATTCCAAACTATGCACCCAAGTAGAGTTGTTTAATAGGTTAGATTAAATTGCATTTATGTACAGATATCGTGTCTAATTAACATACTATTATTTTCAAGCTGATTCTAAAACTTTTGTAGATACTTGAAACATATTTTCTTTTATGATTCAAATACTCCTCTTCAATAAAAATATCTACTCTGATTCTTAATTTACTTAGCAAACCCTCTCTTAATATGTAAAAGAAGCTAAACAACATCCCAATCTTTATTCAGGTTAGGAAAAAACAAATTGCAATATTCAAATATATGATTATTTGAGGATTTAACATAATTACTAATAAAATGCAGAGAAAAGGAGCACTTATAGTAAGGCTTGTGTAATCAGGGAGTGAGCTTAAACAGGTTTCTAAGGATATTTCTTTGGCAAATAAATATAGCTCCTAAGATCTGGGGGAGGATGCAAAAATAAAGAGAACCAAGGCAACTTAGCGTTTGAGTTTGGGAGGTCAGCGTCTCACAACTGTTCTTACAATGGCAAAATCCTTGAATCTATTACAACAGCTAAAGCAAGTGTTGCAGTTCTTTTGAAATCTCTCAGAAGCCATGTCAAAGATAAGAGTATGTATTCACTTGAAGGTCAATGTAAATGCTCATTTCCCAATGAAAGAAGGAAAAAAACACAAATGACACATTGAAAGACTTAAAAGAATGAAATAATTTGGACTCAGTAAATAAAGACTGAAAAAGAGAAAATGAAAGGGCAGCCATTCCACCAGCAACTACTATGTGCCCAGCACTATGTTGGTGCTTTCGCAGATACTGTGGTATTTACTTCTTGTGGCAACTACCAAGGCTGGCATACTGATTTCATTATACAGAAGGTACCGAAGCTTAAAGATTGAATATGCTTCCCAAAGAAGCTGGATTAGAATCTCTATTTGGATCTGTCTCACAAAGTTTGTCAGTTATTCTTCACTAGCTATAAATGCTATAAATACAGCATTTTGCATATTGCCTTTGCTTGTTTAATTTCATTGTAACTTTCTGCATGAAAAAGGATTAGCCATTATATTGATGCTATTTATGTAGAGTGATTTATAGTAAAACATGTGATTTCAACTACAAACCTTATTTAGTATTTCTATTTAAAATTCCAAGACTCTTTTAGTGAACAGTTTTTTTTAGAACAGAATGAATGGTAAACATGATATGTTATTAACATAAAAAATGTACTTAATTATCCATCTCACACCTTTTACTTCACATCTCTTGAGATATTCTTTACCTCCGGTAACTTTACACTCAGCGTGAAATTATTCAGTCACTTTGAAAACATCAAAGAAATAAAAAATTACTCCCAGTCTTCAATTTACAACTATGCCCCTTATCAGTTAGGGAAGGTCAAAGGGGCTAATGCCTTCACAAAGTACAGGAATGGGCATACTGAAGGGGATATACTTAATCCTCAGAACCAAATAATCATTAACAGTGGTGATGGATAAAGTCGAATATGCAATAGCTACAGGGTCAGTGCTACATTTATTCAGATTCATAAGTGAAAGTAAGGAGTAATCAGGCTCTGAGATGGTAACTCAAATGAAGGATAAAATGCCCTAATACCATAAACTCTGATGATCATGTTGAAATCACATACCGCCTTTCTGTAATGTAATTCTAATTTTAGTGCTTTAGTGTTATTCCACATCGATGACTCATGTGAAACAACACCAAGGTGAAATATTTTCCCTACCAGGAATTACATACACTTTCGTTCAGCAAATGTTTATCAAGTATGTTCAATGGACATGTGAAGTCTGAAGTAATATTTGTGCTAAGTTAGCCTTAAAAAAGTCCATATATTGTATATAAAATCTCATTTTGTGATTTCCTAACACAAGATACAAATATAAAACCCACAATTACAAAGTATGCTGATCTATTAAAGCTATGTCATAAACTTTACAACTTAAAGTTGTTTATGGACTGCAATAAAAAAAATAATAGCATAGTGACAAATTCTCTTTATAGTTCTTTGAAACACAAAGTACATTTTTGTTCCTTTTTAATATCAAAAAGTTCTTGTTAATTAATATATTATTCAATAATACACTTTTAAATAAACTGGATTTCAAACTTCCATTGCATAGTAAAATAGCAACCTTTTTTTCTATTTCAGAAATATCCATTTCACATAAAAATCTTTTAAAAAATCTAATGTATATCATATTATATAATGAAATTATCTCTGGTTCCAATTGTATAAATGATCAGTAAGTCTTCCCCTCAGACAATGTTAAATATTTAATAACATAGGGATGGTCAATAATTTAAATTCAAAGAGGTTTGTACATTGATCTTCCAGATAAAATGCTATTAAGTCAAACGATTTCCCACAGGTTCAGTTTTCTCTATGACCCTACATGTTCAGGTATTATATTTACAATGACAACTAAGGAACCCATCTTGTTCAGTAGGTGAAGCAAATTAACTGAATGTTATAGATTACTGCTAGTGCAACAATGATGGGAACATACTTACTGCTACTTGAGGTCGAGCCCTGCCTTTGGCAAAATCATGAAATAAGCCCATGTAATCACTGTCCTCTGCTCCTACAGCTCTCCTGACCTACCTCATTGACCCCTGTTTTCGTTTCCCCTGGGTGGACAGCTCTTCCTCGCTACATTTTGGGTGCACAGTGCTTAACCCGGTGAACCTTCTTTGGGCAATGGTTTCAAACTCCAAGCTGACTGCCCTCCCCATGTCAAAATACATACTATGTATCAACTGGAGTACTAGTTGATAACTAAATAATAATAATAATAATAATAATAATAATAATAATAAAGGTATTAAACGGTTGTAAAGTGATGGGGTTTCTTCCTCTGAGGGTATTTATGATCAAGCTGAAAACACTTTTTAGAACTAAAAAAAAAATCACTCTCAAGCCGTGAAATACCAAGTGACAGTATTATAATATCTTCAGAAAGGTGAGCCTTTCTCTATGCCTCTAGGTCATAAGATCTATACATCAGCCTATATTTATAATTAATAGCCTATATATTAGCCTATAATTAAAATTATATCTATTAATATTCTCCAAAGTTCAGTATGATATTTAATCTCTAGTTGTCTTGACACTGAAATAATGAGATTAAAAAATAATGAGATTATATAATGAGATCCAGCAGCTGTATCATCATATATGTATTTATATAATCTCATTTAATTTTTAAAATTTGGCTTCCAAATTAGGAATAAGATAAAAAAATCTTAGGTGTCAATTATTTTTTACGAAATGCTTTCAGTTTTATTAGGATATAATTAACATATAGTGTATTAATTTAATGTGCACAATGTAATGATTTGATATCATATACATTTGTATGGACTATGAAATTATTACAATAGATTTAATTAACATCTATTACCTCACAAATACTTGGGGTTTTTTTCCTTGTATTGAGAACTTTTACAATACACTCTCTTAGTAACTTTAAATATACAGTATAGCATGATTAACTCTAGTCACCATGCTGTATATTGTGTCTCCAGAATTTATTTTCCCTATAACTGGATCTTGGTTACTTTAAATCATTTTTTAGGTCATTAGTGTTAAAACAATGAACATAATACAAGCATCTAGATAGCTCAATATGTCCATAGGTGATTTTACAGATATAACTAAATTACAATATAATCAGGCCTTGAATTTATATTTCATAAAATCTATATTGCTAAGATAATATTTTATATTGCTAGAAAATATATTCTTTTTATTATTAATTTCTAGGAACATAGAGTGAGGGTGAGGATTGAGAGATATATTTCATAGAGATCAACCTTATTGTGAATTACTAAGTATTTTCTTACATCTGATGTTAGGAAAAGAGATGATTAAGTTTCTCACAACAATCATAACTTGACTATATGTTGTGTCTGTCCTTCCTTTATTATCCTCAATATGTAAGTAAACTTGAGACCAAACAAATATATTTTAATCAATAAAGTGAGACCTTTGGTTGTTTTAAGGAAAACAAATCAGTAAAAGCATAATAGTTCACTATATAGGCCTTAAATATTGTGAATTTTAAAATTAGAAATGGTTGTATCAAAAAGACCCTTCTGTCATCCCTTAGTTACTAACACCTAGTAACTAAGGTGTTAAACATTTCCTCTTCGCTGTTGAGACTGTACACTATTCCACAGTATACGCCCTCAATCTTCACTTGTCAAGATAAGGATAATCAATCTCAATTCCCCATAAAATGTAATTTCCATTAGAGACAAGCAATAAACACTACCAATTTCTTGGTGGCATTGAACTTCTACAAAATAATCCCCTTTAAAAGAGAGCAGGGAAAAATACTTTATTTTACCACTGAGATACTGGTGTATAGAAACAGAAAAGTCAATTCATCTTCTTATCTTACTGAGGTGCCTATAATTAATGTTTTTTTAGTTTTTTTTTTCTTTTTAAAGGCCAAAATAAAAGTCAGTGAAACTGATTGTTGCTGAGGGAAAGGAGCAGCAGCATCCACAAAGAAACTATTTCCTGTTAAAACTGAATTCTGTGGAATTCGGGAACGCATCTTAACAAACCCAAACAAGGGTGGAACTGTCTGTGAATTCAAAGTCTGGTTGTTAATATCTTAGTATATAAAATACTCTATGTGGAGTAAAAGTTATGGTCCTCATTGTTAGGAAGCTTACTTTTTACTAGGGGTAGAAAACACTACAATTCAGGGCGAAATATTTTTCTCTATTCTAAAACATCCCGCAAGCAAGATGTACTTCCTGCAAAGAATTCAAGTGCTGGGTGCCTGGGTGGCTCAGTGGGTTAAATCCTCTGCCTTCAGCTCAGGTCATGATCTCAGGGTCCTGGGATGGAGGCCTGCATTGGGCTCTCTGCTAGGCAGGGAGCCTGCTTCGGCCTGCCTCTCTGCCTGCCTGTGATCTCGCTCTGTGTCGAATAAATAAATGAAATCTCAAAAAAAAAAAAAAAAAAAAAGAATTCAAGTGCTGTTGATGTAGTATATTGCCATGTGTGAATGTTCATTATGGTGATTACTCAGCAGTAATTAACTTTTCTAGAACATATAAGTTTGGTTGTCACTTCCTTTTTGCAACCTCTGGGATGTTCTGCATTCTTTTCATCATAAATGGCCAAGGAAGATACAAAAGATCCTTCACTTAAACATTTGTTTAATTATAACACACTTTCTAATTCCAGTGTCCTCTTCACCTTTATTCTGGATCTGCAGACGTGTTACTCTCCCTCATTGCTCTATCTCCTCTCCCCAACACTATTATTTCTCCGTTTAATTTATATGTATCCTTTAATACTTATCTTATATGCCTTCTCCACCTGACTGATTTGTCTCTTCCAAAATTCCTCCATTTTATGCTTTATATTGTGCCACATAGTATTTCAGTGGCTGGTATGTTGACAATCACTCCTATTATCTTGTGAACTCCTTGATAACAAGGTTAATCATTATCATATTACCCAATGTCTACATGATACTTGCATATTCACATGTAATATATTTATGCTTATTGAATGAAGCTTGGAAAACTTTATAGAAATGTCACAAAAATACATTAACAGCAAATAGAATGAAAACATTGTATCAGATACTCACATTGGTATTATTTAATTGAGATTTTTAAAATAATGATTTATCACATAACTTATTTACTATGTTTTGATTTTTATCCATTCATTCCACTGTTCTCATTTAAAGTGAATTATATTATTTTCCCTCCCTTCCCTTATGATCCTCTGTCTTGTTTCTTAAATTCCTATCAGGGAGATCATATGCTAATTGTCTTTCTCTGATTGACTTATTTTCTTAGCATAATACCCTCTAGTTCCATCCAAGTCTTTGTAAATGGCAAGATTTCATAAGGGAAGGCAAAATGAAACAAGTTTAAACCAGAGAGGGAGACAAACCATAAGAGACTCTTAATCTCAGGAAACAAATTGAGGGTTGCTGGAGGGGAGGGGGGTGAAGGGGATGAGGTGGTTGGGTGATGGATATTGGGGAGGATATGCACTGTGGTGAGTGCTGTGAGTTGTGTAAGACTTATGAATCACAGGCCTGTACCCTGAAACAAATAATACATTATAAGTTAATTTAAAAAGTGAAAAAAATGAATTATATTGGTATCAAAATAGTGCCACTCTTGTTAAAATGTTTAATTGTGTAATTTTAAAATAAATTGAGATAAACACATTGAAGAAAATATCTCCCTTAATAGAGTAAGCATACATAATGTAAATATTGTATCCAGGGATTCCTGGGTGGCTGGGTTGGTTTAGCATCTGACTCTTGATTTTGGTTTAGATCATGATCTCAGGGTGTGAGATGGAACCCTTCATCAGGCTCCAGCAGGGAATCTGCTTGATATTCTTTCCCTCTCCTTCTGCCCCCGCACCACTCACACACACTCTTTTTCTCTCTCAAATAAATAAATAAAATCTTTTTTAAAAATGTACTAGATTTTATTTGAGCAAGAGAGAAAGTATGCATGCAAGTCGAGAGGAGCAGAGAGAAAGAAATCTGTAGGGAACTCCACACTGAACACAAAGCCTAGTGCAGGGCTCTATCTCACAACTGTAGATCATGATCTGATCTGAAACCAAGAGTCAGATGCTTAACTGACTAAGCCACCCAGGTGCCTTTGTCTTCAATTTTTTTATATTAATCCAGCATTTACCATCGATATTACGAAGAGCCAAAAAAAAGGCAAAATTATTTATCATAAACCTATAGTGAATACTATAGAAATGATAAAAAACAAAATGGTCTCAGATTTATGAAGTAGAATATATAACAAATTGCTGAGCAAAAGTTAGTTAGTTGCTGAATTCCTATAGAACAACATGCACAGTTCAATTATTACATCTTGCAGTATTCTATTGAAAGCACACACTCTTTAATGTCTTAAGCTTGGTATCCTTTTCAATCTTTTCTATTCCTAAGATAATATCTTATAAACAGCGGGGATTCAAATAGTGTTAACAGTATTATCAAAATTCTATTTTATCAGCAGCATTATATATATGAATTATAAATACAAGAAAAAATACAAGAAAAATTCAAATGAATTGTGGCAACAAAAAATATATCATATTCATATTATAAAAGGGACTCAGGTATCAAAAGACCTGAAGACTAAGCTCACTCTAACAGGATGCATTATTCAGCATTTATAATTTTCAAGTTCATTAAATATTTCAAATGCTCACTGAAGAAAATTTATACTGAAAAAACCTGTACATTAAGTTATTCTTAAGACTTTTAAACATAGATAACATTGTTCCCTTCTGGTAATTTTCTTAACAAGTAAGGATGCCATTTCCCAATTTGTAATATCAAATTATGACCCAAAAGCATTTTTATTTTTCTTAAAGATTTTATTTATTTGACAGAGAGAAACACAGCTAGAGAGGGAACACAAGCAGGGGGAGTGAGAAAGGGAGAAGCAGGCTTCCCACCGAGCAGGGAGCCCGATGTGGGACTCAATCCGGGGTCTCCAGGATCATGACCTGAGCCGAAGGCAGTCGCTCAACCAACTGA
The DNA here is from genome assembly GCA_004023965.1 of Spilogale gracilis. Lineage (NCBI taxonomy): Eukaryota > Metazoa > Chordata > Mammalia > Carnivora > Mephitidae > Spilogale > Spilogale gracilis. Next base: position 16,930 of record PITA01008369.1, read on the forward strand.
GCCACCCAGGCGCCCCCCCAAAAAAGCATTTTTAAAGGAAAGCAATAACTTTTTAAAAAGATCACTCAAATCAAATTTCATTACTTCACATCTAAAATAATATCCTTTCAATACCACTTAAATAATTTTATAATAATGAATCATTTTAATAAATAACAGAACTGCCAATGAATGTTCTTATCAGAAGTCGGAAATGCAATTTTGTGGATAATCTTGAGATTGCCATGGCAAAGAAAAATTGAAAAACACACATGTGTGCATATATTTTAATATAATTGTATAATATTTATACTAATATCACAAAGTATCATATATGTCCAGATAACAGGGTGTGTGTGTGTGTGTGTGTGTGTGTGTGTGTGTGAGAGAGAGAGAGAGAGAGAGAGAGAGAGAAAGAGAGAGAGAGGGAGATGCCATATAACCACATGACGAAAACATAAAGCTGAATGCCTTTTCCTTATAAAGTATAAAAATATGGTAAGGGTTAGTTTTAAAACTTCTACCTTCTGAAGTTTGTTTATGAGAGAGTGAGCAAGCACCCACACACACAGATGTGTATGTGCAAAGCAGGGAGGAGGGGCAGAAGGAGGGGGAGAGAGAGAATCTTAAACAGGCTTCACACTCACCACAGAGCCTGATGTGGGGCTTGATATCAGGACCCTGAGATAGTTAATTAAGTAAGTAAGTAAGCAAGTAAGTAATTAAAAAGGACCCTGAAATCATGACCTGAGCCAAAATCAAGAGCTGGATACTTAATGACTGAGCCACTCAGGCATTCCCTGGAGTTTTTATAGTTCAGGATTTTTTTACAGAAGAATTCTTTAATCTGCAAAAAAAATTGTACTTTAAACATTACTTAGATTATGAAAACAGTTTTAAAAAAATCCTTACTGTACTATTTCCACAGTGAAAAATACAGGTCTGCCTTATTTTCTACATTAGAACAAACACTCTTGGTTTAGTTAAGAGGAGGGCACACATTTCTTAGAAATTCTTGACAGACCTTCAGGAAATAAGCTCTTCAATATCATGGCATATGATCTCTGGCATTTCCTTCAGGGAAGCTTACTCTTACCATACAACAAACCTGCCTTAAAGATTACTTTATATATTAAAGCTAACATTTCTTCAATGAGTCATAAAGCTTAGAAGATGAGAAAAAATGAAGATGTTCTTCTTTTGAAGGCAATATTGAATGTTCATGTCAAGTAGTTTAAGAGTGTTTTGCTAATTATGAAATGTCACCAAGACTTTTTAAAATAGTTCAACTATATATTGCCATATTATTATAATTTTCTATATTCTTTCTTCTACATGATCAAGTGGTTACGGATACTTTAAGATTCCACAGGACAAATTTCTAGTTCACTAAAAAGGTACTAAATCAAAATCAAAACATTGTTTAGGGGAATTCTTTTTTTTTTTTTTTTTTAAGAATTTATTTATTTATTTGAGAGAGATAGTGAGAGAGAACATGAAAAGGAAGAAGGTCAGAGGGAGACACAGACTCCCTGTGGGGCTGGGAGCCGGATGTGGAACTGGATCCCCGGACTCCAGGATCATGACGTGAGCTGAAGGCAGTGGCTTAACCAACTGAGTCACCCAGGCGTCCATTTAGGGGAATTCCTAAAATCAATTTAGCCACTATTCTGTGTATCGTATTCTGTATATCATTATATTTTATGTCTCCTTTTTCCAGTTAGTGGGTCTCCTCTTCCCTCCTTCTTATTCTCTCTTTTTCTTTCAACCCACCACTTAAATAGAATTTATTTTCAATGAAACCCAAATGTTAATATGTAATTTCTCCTCCATAATATTATTTCATTGTCGGGGGTGCCTGGGTGGCTCATTCAGTTAAGTGTCTGACTTGATTTCAGCACAGGTCATTATCTCAGGGTCTTGGGCTGGAGCTCCACATTCAGTGAGGAGTCAACTTGAGCTTTCTCTCCCTCTCCCTCTACCCTTTTTTGCACATGCTTGTACTCTCTCCCTCTCAATAAATAAATAAAATATTTTTTTAATAAAATCTTTTTAAAAATTATTTCACTGTGTGAATTTTAAATCTACTCTCTACACTTCTGAAATTGACCCCAGTCATGGCTCCTACTTACAACACTGCATAATCCTGCATTAAGTCAATATGGTATTTCCTAAAGAAATCTTACTAATATTTATTGAATATCTTCACCATCAGGCTTTATCATCTTTTTTATTGTCATCTTATTCTTCAGCATCATCATCATAATCATCAAAAATATGTCCTTTAAATGTTTTTATCAGTTATATTTATTAATTCAAACATTATACTTCTGTCAATGACTAATTTCAATTCAAATACTTCACGACACTTCAAAAGAAAAAAATAAAGACATTTACTTTCTCTAGATTCCCAGTGCAATGCCATCCATACATATGTTCTAAAACTGGATAAAAAAGTGACATGTGATTTTTTTTCTAGTATCCTGGATGACTCAGCAAGACGAGAACATCAGAAGAATATGTCAGTGTGACCCAGCAGAGAATTGTCTAAAATATACCCTTGAATGCTGGAATGACTCTTCCCCATAGAAAAAGTTCTGGCTCTAAGACCCTCTGAAGTTTATTTGCTAGGCTGTGTTGATCACTCACTTTGCTCAAGTCTTTGTAGACAATCTGGGAAGCACTGGAAAGGTGTATATACTCATCTAATCATATGCCCCAGCACTTACCTGGCTCACACATAGGTAACTAAATAGATCTTAAGTATTTCAGAGCATGGATCAAACGGTTTTCATCTCTCTTTTCTTTCCTTTCTTTCTTGTCTTGTCTTGTCATCTTTCTTTCTATTTTTTAATGTCACTTTCTTTAACTGATCTCTCCTCCCCTCTAAACAAACTCAATAGATATACTAATTACAAAACATAGCACCCAACAGTTATTTCTTGATGTGCTAATTGAATTCAGCATAAGTCTCTGTAGAAATGAGCTAAAGGTTATATGTGGGTCCATTTTACAATGAACCATTTTGATATGTGTTAATCAATAAGCCAAATTTTGTTTCAAATTAAGTGCCAAATTCAATCTATTAAGAACCCTTAAATTGGATCCCATACATTGTCCAGCAGTATGGTCGTGGTATTGATGGTGGACTTAACCATCTGATATATTTCTAATTTGATACTTAAGTGTTCAACATTCTTTAGGAGGAGAATAACATAAAGAAGACAATGTCTGCATAGTGGCTCCCAAAATAAATGCAAGAGGAGTAGAAGTAAGAAAAGATGGAGAGCAGTGTTGTTTGTCAGTACTCCATGGGAATCCATCCGCGGTGCTGATGAGATTCTGACATAGACTTGACTATATAACCTTTTGTCATATATTTTGTTTCCTTTTCTAACATAATAACCTTTTTTTCTATATAGAATTGCAAGAAAAATGAATAATAGATTGCTTCTCATGATACATACACATTCAAAGTCAGTACTTACATAGGATTTTTTTCATAAATTATTTAGAGCATAAGAATTTTTATGCCATTACATAAGATTTAAGTCTTGTGTTCAGATGCTGAAAACATCTTCATTCTCTGTATTTCAAATAACTGCAGCACTTTAGAAATCCCATCTTCTCTGTTTCCTAAGGGTTTTGTTCACATGATAGATCAATAGAGCTATCTTTAGAAATTTTTATCAATATATGAAGTGATTGTGATGAAAATTCCCTCATGTTGTTGATGTGCCAACGAAACTGTTGATGAGCTAAAGATACAAAGAGATCCTAGTGATGACAAATATAAGCACAAAAAAACCCATTATAACAATAAAATCTGTAACTTATATTCGGCCTCAGAATATATGAATTAGTGATGAACCCTTCTAATCATACCAAAATGAATAGGGTCTTCCTGAAGAGCAGAGTTGGTATCAGCAAATGAGAAAAACCCTCTGTTGGAAACAGTGAAGCCCTTACAACATAGGCTGAACTGTATGGTATGTGGAACTGGGCTGCTTTCCTGTCTCCTTCCCTAGGATCTTCCTGCTTGCCTCATAGCATGGCTCTAATATTTTGATAGAATGTTGCTTCTACCAATACTGCAATTTCATTTGAAAAGAGGACTAAGTTCTTGATTTACAAGAGTGATTAACAAAACTGTATGTAAGGGGAGCCTGGGTGGCTCAGTGGTTAAGCCTCTGCCTTCAGCTCAGGTCATGATTCCAGAGTCTCAGGATCCAGCCCCGCATAGAGCCCTGCATCGAGCCCCACAGAGAGTCCCACATTGAGCCCAGCATCGAGCCGAGCCCTGCATCAGGCTGCCCGCTCAGCAGGAAGCCTGCTTCTCCCTCTCTCACTCCTGCTGCTTGTGTTCCCTCTCTGGCTATGTTTCTGTCTGTCAAATAAATAAAATCTTAAAAAAAAACAAAAACTGTATATAAATTGAATATGGAGGAGGCTATTCTCTGGGAATTAAAATGGAATGAATCAAAAGTGTGACCATTTAGGGGCATCTTGGCTCAGTTGTTAAGCATCTGCTTTTAGCTTGGGCCTTGATCCCAGGGTACTGGGATTGAGCCCCACCTCAGGAGCAGAGAGACTGCTTCTCCCTCTCCCACTCCACCTGCTTGTATTCCACCTCTCTTTGTGTCTCTCCCTGTCAAGTAAATAAATAAAACAACAAAAGAAATGTCCATTTAAATTTACTTGAAGTGCAGACTCTAATACTGTCTTAGCTTTGTTAGACTATCGTTAGACAATAGGGAGAAAAAGGCATTTTTTGATCTTGGAAGTGTGTGTGTGTGTGTGTGTGTGTGTGTGTGTGTGTGTGTGTGTGTGTACACCCATAATAAGAGCACAGACAAAAAGACCAAATACCTCTGCATAACTGTATGATATGAGGTAAGAGTCAAGACTTCATTTCTTAGTGATACACACCCCACTGGCCTGCTTTGTTGTCATCTTCCTTTCTTATTAGTCCATCTGCTTCCGCTACAGTTCTTTCCCTCCCTCCTGATCTCCTACCCTTCCCTTCCTTCTTTTCTTCCTTCCCTCTTAATCCCTCCCCTCCTCCCTCCCTCTCTCCCTCCCTTCCTTCCTTCCTTTAGCTCTCTCTTTCTTGATGAGTAGGTAGGCAGATTGATACATAGATGGAAAGACAAAGGCTATTCATGAAAATGGGGATGGAGCTGGAGGAAGATTTCTTCTTTCTGCTTTAAACCTGGACACATAAAGAGCAATCAATTTCACTGAAGCTCTTTTAGAAGCAGACGCTCTCTTAGGCAGATATCGAATAACATGTGACTCCTAGAAGTTTCTACATTTCAGGTTAAATATTTTCTCCACTGACTGACTTTTCCTGATCCCAAGATTATTTCTCCCACTTTTATGTCCTACAATTCTATGCATTTTTTTCATACTAAAATATACATCACAATATTTATTTAATGTGTGTCTTTACTGATAAAATGTGAAATCTCTTAGGACAAAGACATTTAGTTTTTACTTTACTGCTGTATTCCAGTATATAGTGAAGATTCCATCTGGTACATATGAGATGCTCAACTAATAATTGATGATACAACACAATACTACAACTCAATTTATCTTTAATCAAAAATAAATGTCACATATCACTTGAAAACAAAAAAGCCTAGCTACAGATGTTTTCTTTCTCTTCAACAGCTATTAAAAAGTCTTTGATTCAGCATTTTCCTTATAAAAATAAATGATGTCTCTGTTGTCTCAATTCTCTTTATATTTCCTCTATTGTTTCTAGAAGATTTATCATTTTAAGGCTGCTTTTCATTCTCAACTACAGACACATTTCTTTATATTTAATTAATTTTTTGACACAAAATCTCTTGAGAATTAAGATTGCATACACTTATTTCTACAGAGCATTTTTATTTATATAATATTTGTGGAGAACATCAAACTTCAGAATCATTCTGTAGTAAAAATTATTAAGTCTTGAAATCAATCAATCATAATTTACAAGTTACTTTTAATCTGTGTGATTTGATTTCAGTTCCTCATCTCTCTGGGCCACTTCTCTCATATTTAAAATGAAGTTCAGTAAGTTTGTACATAAAGCACTAAGTCCAATGTCTGGCACATTATAAGAATTTAGATTGTGTATATGTGTGTGTGTGTGCATGTGAACATATATACATATATTAATGCATGTATGTATTTTTAAGAGAAAACCAAAGGCCCAAAATGGCATTACTTAGGTTAAGGCCCCATGTCAGTAAACCGAGATTCAGTACCTAACCTGACTACAGTTATTCCCCGGAAATGTAACCATTAGCCAGTCAACATGGAAATTTCCAGATCAGAACTAGGAAATTACTGATGACTCCTTCCATTCATGGTAGGAGGGCAATCTTGCCTAAAACAATGGATTCTTAAAAGTCTTTCCTTCTCTGTAACTCTTTGAAACACCCCTTTACATGCTAGATGGGATGCTGCCTGGTTCATGAATCGATTAATAAAGCCAATTAGATCTTTAAAATCTATTTGGTTAAATTTTTGTTATTTAACAGTATATATACATTTCAGGAAGCATATAGCTGGAAATCCTTTTCAAAGAATTGAATACCTAAAATCAATTTACCTGCTTAAGTCTAGTCTATTTATTCATTCATTCATTTACACATTTATTTGATAAACATCTATTGATTGCCTGTTATTTTCCTTAGTTACTATACATACAACAATAAATAGGTGACCTTTTGCGTTTGGAAGCTCACAGTTTTGAATGTAGTCAAACATGTAAGCAAATAATTATATCCTGATATCGTGTTAGAATAGAAATACAACTGACAACTGTGGGAGTGTGCGTCTGGAAGAATCAGTATTGTATCGGTTCAAGTTATAAATGTTGGGCATCTACATTTGAGGATAAGTCACAGAGAGCTCATCAAAGCAGCAGCACCAAGCCAATAATTATTGAAAAAATTATTGTACAATCACACGTTTTCTTAGTCCATAAGCTGTCTCCTAGTTGTAGGCAAACAGTTAATTTAAATTAATGTTGATCTTTGTTTAACTATAAAATGAAGGTATACATGTGTCCATACGGGAGTATATGAGGAACTCTATAAGGAAAAATATCAGTGATGTTAGTTACATACCTATTTAAATTTACAAAGTTCTTATGAAATGGCTGTTCCTTCACCTGTGTGTTTCCATCAGTAATATGAAAAACTTGGGCTGTCTTAAGACACCTTTGAACATGTAGGTATTGTCTAAACCTGGAGATATGCCCTCTATTTTTCACACATTCTTCAGGCATTGCAGCATGGAATGAGTCCTTCTGTCCTGACCTACTTGAACTTAAATCTGTGTATCTGGGTGGTACTGGGGAGGTCATGGATCATTCTAGAATCCAGACATTTGGCCTGAAGCAAGACCCCAACAAATAATCCTATTTAATAATTGTGCTAAGAAGCATGATGCTTTGTTAGAGTGTTGAGCAGCCAGTATAAAAAAAATGTCTAAAAATGATTTTAGGCATGTAAAATAAACCCTTATCATTAAACCTCTGTTTAATAAGACAGTGAACATGACTAACACTTCAGAAACACAAACATAGGAGAACCTATTTTTCTATGATTATTTTTCACCTTTTCCAGAATTACTGTTTCCAGTATTAACCATCCACCTAGGCAGAGCATAACTAGGTGACACGATAACACATATTCATAGAAAGAAAATCTTCAAGATTCAGATTTTTTAAATCATTTGTTTATTATCATACCAAGTGTGTAATTAGGTCCTGCCGTTATGCTAAGCATTGGGTAGAAAGAGACTGAGGAACCTCTCGGTACATTCGGGGATGCTGACACACACACACACACTGAAAATATGGGATGCTGGGAAATTTTTGAGAGTTTTCTAGCAATAAATAGTTTCAGAGTTGAGTACTAGAAAGAACACCAGGGTGCAGATAAAGAGGTGAAATAGTATTAAAATAAGATGAAAAGTAGAAACTAAAGTGTAGGAAAATAACACTAAGCCATAAAAGAAAAACACAGAGAAGCTGGAGGCAGCTGACCAGGCGAACGGCTCAGTTTGGGTTCCCGGCCTGAGGCAGCTGCACAGACACTGCCGGCTCTCAAGGCCTAAATTCCCCTCAGGAGTCCCTGGTGACTCGGAATCCAGACAGAGTGTAAGGGAGAGAAAACGCAGCCACTTGGATCTCCTTTCTGTACACTCGGTGTGAGGAGGAGGAGGAGAGAACATAACACAGGGAGACCAGAAAAGAACCCAGAGAATATCAGTTATTAATCAGAATCCCGAGTCTACCAGATAGACAACACTGCTCATCGACCTCGGTATCCACACCCCTACCTACCACATCCTTCTTCAGGCTAGCTTTACTACTTTTCAGGACAGCTAAACTCACGAAGATAAAAACTGTAATTACCAACTCTCAAAGATTGAAGGAATGCTGAAGCTAAAATCGAGGGATGTTTTATGAACATGAGGAAAAGTGAAGAAGGCAGGAAAAAGACTCTACATCTAACACCAGATCTTTCAGAGAATCAGAAATCTATTCTTTGGCTTCAAGACTAGAAAAAATAAATGTATCTATGGCTACGCACCCTACCGTAGGGTCATCTGGGGCTGCTCTTGACTCTCCACCAAAGGCTTAGGGCACTTTTCCATTTTGGGTCCCAATGGCTGCTTCCTCCCTGACAACATCTTGCCCAGGGTGGGAACAGTCCCAAGGAAACGGATTCTCTTTTTGTTTCTCCTTACCCTATTCTTCTCATCCTTTTGAAAAATTCTCATCCTTTTATTACATTCTCCTCAAATGATTCAAATGTTTATGCCAGATATCTAATGGAAATATGGGAGCATATGATTCTGGACCCTGCTTTAATAAACAATTCCATTCTCCTCTATTTTACATACCGGGGTTCTAAGGACTCCCCAAACTAATTTTAATAAGTGAGTAGTATGTAGTATGCTACAGAGCAAGCATCAGTCAGCAGTCACATGTAAATCCTCTTTAATGTATTACATTTGAGTAAACTACACTGTAATCTGCTTAAGGCTGGGTACTGGAACTTACCCATAGTCAGCACAATGGAACTTAAATATTTGTGAATGAATAAAAGAATGGGAGAAACAACGGATAGATTTCCTAAAAGTTACTTTTTCTGACGCAAAAGACTTTCTAAAGGGAAAAAGATCTGCTTTTTTTTAAGGATAACAGAATGTAAAAAAGAATTAACTGATTATCCATTTCCACTACAGTTGTGCTTGTATCCTATAGGTTTTGCTTTGTTTAAACAGAATTTCTGTATTTCAACATCTAATGGGAAACATTAATTGCTTTTTTTATTTTCCTTTTCCTTTGCCCAAGCTTGCTTAGTAAAGCAGACCACACCTCTGTGAGAGAAGAACAATCAGTCTATTTCAGAATCAGAATTTGCATGGACTGTAATGAATACTCTGGTCAAGCCCCAAATTGAGGTCTGAGCAAGGACAACATACTGAAGCTTCTCTATTTCATTGCTTAATTGCATTGTTATCGATGCCCTTTATATAACATGAAACATCAACTCTGATTAAGGAACAGTTTAATCAGAATATTTCATTAAAAAGGAGAGAAAAGAATACTTACCTGGGAGAGAAACACCATGATCACTAGGATGGTTTTCCCAGGGCCAGACATCTCTGTTGCACTCTGGATGCAAATGAGAGAAACTCACTGCTTTGCATTTTCCCCTGGTATTTTGGTTCACAAATGTCACCCTCTGTAATTTCCAACCTGGAGTTTGCAAGTTAGGTTTGACCCTGTTTTTGCACGCAGACCTTTTCAGTGTAGTAATTTCGCAGGGTTACTATGCTGCATTAATTATGACGATATTCCGTCTTCCTTCCAAGATTTTGGTAGTTCTGTGTGACTTATACTTCCGTTAGTGTCTACCTCTTGTGTTTTCTTTTATCTTGGCAGGATTTATTCTTTTCTCCAGTGTTGGTGGTATCTTCTAAAAGGCTTCCTTCCTGCTTTGTAAGGGAGCAAAATCTTCAAAAATTGGTCTTCTGTTTTAAATCCCACCCAAAGACTCCTTTCTCCACACAATTCCTACCTATGCCTCTTGACTGCTCAGTTTTTCAAGGATTTATCATCTTATTTAGTGTGGTCCTAGACCAACAATGTCAGCATCACCTGGCATCCTGGGAGTGTGTTAAAAATACAGCGTCTTACGGGCACCTGGGTGGCTCAGTTGGTTAAGCAACTGCCTTCAGCTCAGGTCATGATCCTGGAATCCCAAGTTGGGCTGGCATAGGCTCCCTGCTCTGCAGGAAGCCTGCTTCTCCCTCTTTCACTCCCCCTGCTGTGTTCCCTCTCTGGCTGTGTTTCTCTCTGTCAAATAAATAAATAAATAAATAAAATCTTAAAAAAAAAAAAAAAAAAAGAATACAGCATTTTAGGTCTTACCTTTGCAAAACCTACCAGAATGAGCAGTTTAACAAGATTCCCGGGTGATTCTATAAGCATTAACTTTGGGGGGGGGGGACAGTAATACAAAAACAACTTACCACTGTTATGATTGAAGTAAATTGTGTGTCTGTGGACAAAATCTTCTTAATTTAAAAAATAATAATAGCAACTGTCCTTAATTTCTTTTTACTTTTTTATCTTTATTAATTTGTATTTAAATGGTTTTTACTTAAATTCATTTTTTACTTTCCTAGACAGCCCCTTGAGGGGGTTGACAAAGGACTATATAATTCACAAAACACCATTCACAGAGTTAACTTAAAATAAAAATCTTGAGGCTGGAGAAATTGTGGGTTGCCCTTAGGAGTCTAAAGAAATTGCAGAAAATCTTTTGCATTTAAATAACTGTCTGACTGTAATCCACCTCAGGCATGGAATGGAGATTCTCAGGGAGAGACAGAGGGAAAAGGAGCCTGTTTTTGATAAGAGGAAATGATTCTCATAGGTGGAAATCTATCTTGAGCTCTTTTCTGCTCTCCACTTTGGTTTCTGCTAAAGGAGAGTGGTAACAGGAAACTCAGACACAGAAAATTGAAGAAGCAATGCTATTATAGTCACTTTGATTGGGGACAACAGAGGCAGAAAAAGAACGAGATTGTGAGCTGTAAATGAAGCTAGGGAGAACTGAATAGAAGCCACAGCCCCAGAGCAAAGCTCCTGTAACCCAGGATGACTTATTAAAGCATCCATTTATTTATCAAAGCTGATGTGGAACAAATCAGTTATAATGCTAGAATGATAAGGGCTTTTGAGGGCTTTTAAAAAATAATTTCATAACCAATTAACCAATATTTCTTGTTGGTGGTGTCAGGTATTTATATTTTTTTAATTTAAGAAAAAGTTCTTTCCCTTGTTTTTGTCTAAGACCTAATTAAGAAAAGCAGTTGGTTTAAATCTATGAGTTTAGTTTGTATATTTTGAACACATTGCCTTGACTATCTTTTTTAGAATGCTTTAAAAATCTTATTATGTATTAAATGGAAATAGTTTTCTTTAAAGTTTTCCCTGTTCAACTTACAGCACTAAAGTGGGAACAGTAATTTCATACTTTTTTTTTTAATGATTTCATTTATTTGACAGAGAGAAACACAGTGAGAGAGGGAACACAAGCAGGGGGAGTGAGAGAGGGAGAAGCAGTCTTCCCGCCGAGCAGGGAGCCCAATGTGGGACTCGATCCCAGGTCTCCGGGATCATGACCTGAGCCGAAGGCAGTCGCTTAACCAACTGAACTACCCAGGCGCCCCATTAATTTCATACTTAAAGGCAACTGAAATAAATCATTATGTACAACTAAAAATACTATATAAAAATATAACTATTTTTATAACATTTGAAGAATACACTAATTTTGCATTTGTGATATACTCAGTATATTTTATTTGAAAAGAAAACAAGTCACAAGATACATAATGCTTAAAAATAAATATGTGAATTTTCAAATACAAGTAGGTGAGGCTAACTCAAAAATATCTTACCATTTCCTCTCAAGCTGTTTTAGTCAACATGTTGCTCTTTTGTACCATGAAATCTAAGGATTCCTTGTTCTAAGTTATGACTAAAGAAACCTTGAGTTAGAAAGGATAAACAATTTTAGTTGCAAACAGTTAATGATGCAAAACATGGCTGTTAGTGGGATAACACTTGAATTTGCTAACTAATGTCTCAAAGGAATTTTCTGTTCTTTTGCTATTGTGATCTATGGAGTACTTTTCCTTTCCTTAAATGACTTCATTCTTCTTCCAACATATAATTAGTGTCTTTTCTTTCACTGAGCTCCTGAGTAACTGCAACGCGTAAGGGGTCTAATGGAAATTCCAAGAAGGTTCCTCTCGTAGGCCTGTGAGGCCTCAGTCAACAAACAGGGCTGGAATGCAAGCTTGTCTCACATGAGCCTAAAGGCCACAAATTACTCATTTTGAACTGAAAAGATAATGCTATTTTCTCTGGAGAACAAGACCCATATTATAATTCTAAACCGCACAATACCACTTGAAAAGCATTATTTTCTAGTCAATTCCATGCATTTATCACCCTGAGATTTACTTCTAAGCAAACAGTTTAGATGTATTTTCTGTGATTAGATCCACAAAGATTCATCCCCAGGAACAATAGCTATCATCTGCTCTAGAAAAGCCCTTATCAGAGTCTGGTCTGGAGGCTGGTAATATTTTAACAGCAACAACAGTAAAAATGGGACGGACCCAAAGATGGTGCTTATTGGTTATTTTTTTATCAGTATTAATTCATTTTATTTTTTCAAATAAAAGTCATTGGAAAACTGCCATCCTTTTTTATCCATCAATTATTTTTTTTTTACTGAAAGGAAAATATTAGCTTACAAATTTAATGATAAAATAATCTTAATTATTCTTTATTAACATTGATTTAGCTTATGAAAACTTCATTATTTTTATGCTTATGGTGACTTATCTCTGCCAGGTAATACTGTGATCTTAAACCTAGCTGGTGTTAGGAAGTGAAGACTAAGAAAAACACCGGGGATTTTCTGAGATTGCAGAGAGCCTCGTGTTTCTGCTACAAGATCCTGAAATCATCAATACAACTAAAAAAATCAAGTTATAGAACAAGCTTAGTGAAAGAGTATCTCTATATTAAGTATGGATTTAGCTATTTTTGTAATATTTGACAAATATGGTCAACATGTACTTATTACATATTTAATATATTATATTTGGGAAGAAAAAGCTAAAACTATGGAAGATACATAATAATTAAAGAATGAATAGTTGAGTAAATACAAGAAACAACAGGTGTTGGGGAGAATGTGGAGAAAAAGGAAGCCTCATACACTATTGGTGGCACTGCAAGCTGGTGCTGCCACTGTGGAAAACAGTATGGAGATTCTTCAAAAAATGAAAGAAAGAATCACCATAAACCCAGGAATCATGCTACTGGATATTTAGCCAAAGAATACAAAAGTACTAACTGAAAGGGATACATGTGTCCTTATGTTTATTGCAGCATTATCTACAATAGCCAGACTATGGAAGCAGCCCAAGAGTCCATCAATAAATGAATGGGTGAAGAAGATGTGGTGTACATATATGATGAAATATTATTTAGCCATAAAAAAGAATTAAAATCTTGTCATTTGCAACAACATGAATGGAACTAGAAAGTATAATGCTAAGCAAAGTAAGTCAGTCAAAGAAATACCATATGATCTCACTCATATGTGGAATTTAAGAAACAAAACAGATGAGCAAAGGAAAAAAAGAGACAAATGAAGAAGCAGACCTTTAAATATAGAGAACAAAGTGCTTAATTAGCAGAGGGGAGAGAAGTGGGAGGTTGGAAGAAATAGGGGATGGGGATTAAAAGTACACTGATAATGATGAAATAAAATAAAACAATCTTAAAGAAAAAATTAAAAATTAAAATAGTAACAAGAAAATATTATTGACTGTTAAAAAGAAAAAGAATAAAAGACACTATTGCTCAGGAAATTCCAAGGAATTTAGGAACTCTATCAGGAAGTGGGGTCTAAGACCAAATATTAGAAAAAAAGTGGATATCACTTAGATATCCACAAAGGTTTCGGGAGCCCTGTGCCAAGAACAGAGACAGACAATTTTCTGTCTATTTTCTTTTATATCACAATAGCAAATCCCAGGGAAAGGGTCAGGAAGTAGTGTTTACACACACAAACACACACACACACACACACACACACACACGAGAATGGCTATATGTGCAATGTTGGACAGATCTAGGCAGTCTGTGGGGAAGTCCTGCCATCATCACGGACCACAACAAAAGGCAAGTGTACTATGGTTTGGTGAAAGAACTGATGAAGAAGGAGCAACAGATTTATTACAGAATCCTGAAATCTAGGGATATACTTAATTCAGGATTCTAGAAGGCCTTTCTTGTAAATCCTGAAGGAAGAAGCAGTTAAGGTTTTCCCCAAAATATGAAGCAAAATGAACTCCAGATGGAAGAGACATTAGTGAATGCCTGAAGCTATGGAAGAACAATGTGTATTTGAGGAAAGTAGATGAAGTGTTTCATGATCTTTCCTAGGAATTAAAATTTTTAGAACTGGAAGGCCTTTAAGAATTTGGTAGATTAACGTGAAAGCTGGATACTTTAGGTGGTCCACTTGAGTCACTCCGGGTCAGGCCAGCACTTATGTACTTGGTAACCTGTCAGGTTTTCCTTTCTTGATTTGTGTGGTGGTGGTGGATGTTTGAGCCTCATCACAACAAACTGTGAGAACTATACTTAAAATTAATTACTTAACCGTGATATTAAGAAAAAAAAAAAAACTAGTGACACTCAATAGTTACAGAAACAACTTGTAGGAACCTACAATTTCTCTTTCTTTATAGACACCCTCATTCTTTAGCAGTAAACTGTGCTCAATTTTGAATTCCAGCATGAAAAAAATATTACAGAAAACATAGATGTATAATAAGTATTTAAAAATTAGAGGCATATGTTTCTGAGGAATGACCTTAGAAAAAAATAGTTTACAAATATCTTTTCCTCTCTCGTGTCTCACAGTTTCTATTTCTTCTCAGTTGATAACACTTAGGAACAGCATATCACTGAGACGTTTGGCCACAGAAAGAGGGAGGATCAGCATTCTCTTTCTACCTGATGTCATTCTGTGTAGATGACAGCACCTCTTAATGTCCTTAGTCCCTTCAGTTGTGTCTATAGATTGTGAGATGCCCTTTCATGTGAGTAAAGGTCAACATTGAGTTATTTACTACATGGGAATGATGCAGAAGGAATAAAAATGACATTGACATAAATGCCACAAGGGATAATTCTATAAAAGGATTAGATCAACTAACTCCATTACTAAGAGGAAAAAATAACAGGCAGAGTTAAGTAACTGCAGAGTTAGATACTCTGCTCACCTTAAATAATATTTGCTTGGCTATAGGTATCACACACACACACAAAATGTTGCTCTAGAAATAATGAGACATTCTCTCTAATTTGTAAACGTTTTGCCAGCTTGAAAATTTAAATGTAAAAGAAGCTAAATGATTTCAAAGGCTCACATTAAAATGTTTGGTATCCCTTTTATAAAACCTTTGAATATCTCATTCCTATTATATATATTCTTTTCACACCAAGTATCTCTGTGAGTTAGTAGATTTGTTAGGAGTTTGTGAATATGTATGCCTACCTATTGACTATCTATCTATGTAGAAGATTCTATTATAATTATAGATTGATGTCACACAAAAAAATTCCCTTTTACATTTAATGTAAAATAGAGATTCTTGTTTGTCTCCCTCTTCTCCTTTTTATTGATTCATTTTATGGTTAAATCCTCAAAAGGACAATAAATGACAACCAAATTGATTTTTAGTTTCAAATCTGTTAAATAAAACATCTGGCACCATGTGCAGCTGCCAGAGTTTGGGGAAATTTGTACTGTTTTAGAGGTCATTGTAGGTACCGTGCAACATATTAAACCAAGCTTATGGAAAATTTTAAGTACGTTATATATTTTCCTCAGGATTTCTTGTGTGAATACAACTTGCTTCATGGCTTGTTTTGTTTTCCCTCTTCTCCCATAGCCCCTAATAGCTTGTACTTCAATCAAAACACTTAAAGTCTGGCCCTGAGCTTCTTCCTTAGCTAATTATGGGGACTTAGTAAATAATGACAATGAAAAAGGGAGACTAAAATAAGAAAAAAGACAAAATAATTGCTGCTTTTGGATGTATCTTACACCTAATTACATGAGACTATTAAAACTTGATAACAGGATTCATGTCATCAACATCTGTAGTCACACACTCTTTGTAACAGAATAGAATGTCACATAACTGAGGTTCACTAGAATGACCTCAAGTCATCAAGAAAGCACTAAATTATATATTGTTTTCTCTGGTGATGATGCAGGAAATCACAGAGTGCAAGTGATACTTTTTTTTCCTTTAGGCTAGTATTTTAGTACTTAACTCTGTGCCATGAAATGTAAATATTTTGCAGTATTATGTATTGTTAAGATCGCATTATGTTATTAAGTCATTGGATGTACAAGTTCTTGGAAGGATATTTGGTAAAACTTTGTGGCTAATAGTATTTTGAAAGATATTTGCAAATTCTATGTAATTTGTATAATTATCGGTGGAATTTCTAACTTCTGAGTTTTTAAAGCTATGAATACCCCTACTTATTATCTTGAAAAGTTTCCCTTTATAGATAATAGTAGATAAGCTGCATTTGCTCCTGCATTCAGCAGACATTTATTGAGCACCTTTTATATACTAGGAACAAAAATTAGAGGTTTTAAAGACAAATAAGTCAGACTTTGTCTCACATGAGCAATGCTCCAATCCTTGGAATGGTGGTAGGAGAAAGTGCTAGCAAGGAGACACACATTTAATATAAAATATGAAAAGAGCTCAGGAACATCGATAAGGCATACATAAAAATTGTAAACTATTAAGTAGCAATGCTACTTTAAAAATTTTTGCTGATGAATTAAACCTGATTAAAAATAATTGATCTTATGTAACCTTCAGAATAGTTCTCAATTAAATATCCTTTTCCTCTATTGTGGATTCATACCATTCAATTATATGCAATTACTAAGAAAAATATTGAAATCTGTGATATAACTCTAAAGTTAATATATTGTTTGTCCTTTTCTAATACTTCATATATGATCTACATAACATTATAACATTGAATTTAAGTATTTTGTTACATAAATTTATGACTGAAATCACAAATAGTAACATGTTCGAGAAAGTATTTTCATGTTTGTTTGTTTTTTAAATATTTTATTTATTTGACAGAGAGAAACACAGCCAGAGACGGAACACAAGCAGGGGGAGTGAGAGAGGGAGAAGCAGGCTTCCCGCCGAGCAGGGATCCTGACATGGGGCTCGATCTCGGGTCTCCAGGATCATGACCTGAGCCGAAGGCAGTCGCTTAACCAACTGAGCCACCCAGGCACCCCTATTTTCATGTTTTTTATTTGTTAATTTATTTGTTAATACTGAGTATTTTCCATATTAACAAATGACAATCATTGTAGTACACCAATGGTACTGAAGTACAGACAATTTCCCAGTTATGGAATAGCAAATATGTCACACAGACATCATTTAATTCTTTAAGAATTGGCATTAATTTATGATATTTTCATATGCAACTTTTTCTGGTTCCTTTTATTAAAGTTTAATTTACATATAAGAATATTCATAACTATGTCCTATTTCTACTATTAGTTTAAATATATTGTTTAGAATGTTCATTACTGAAAGAAAGCATGTTTGGTAATATTTTCTTTGGAGACATTGTTATGTAGAATAACACTCCTAAAATTACTTTACATATATATAAACTTTAAAAACACACTGAAAGTTAATCATAGGTCAAATAACTTTTCATTTAATTGCTAATTAAAACTTGGAATGAAAGCTAAAAAGCTTCATTTCATGCTGCTTTCCAATAATTACCATTAATATGATTATATTCTTGTTTAAACCTTATCTAAATTAGCTCATTAGCCAGCATGGTTACTTATAAACCTCAAAGAATGAAAAAAAATCAATTTCATCACATATTTTTTATACTGATCTCAAGGAACATGACTGGTATATTCATTACCATCTGTGTCCATAGTCCTGTACAGTATGGCATATGTGTCAAACCAATTACTATGCAAATCCCAAGATCATCCCAACATTAATTCCCCAGTGACACTTAAATCTTGGCTAGTTCAAATGATCATAAAGAAAAATTTTATTCTCGCAATTAGTAATACAGATCTCTCTCAACTTGGGATTTATAAGTAGCTAATAGTCTCTTTCTTTAAAATAGACACACTTTAAATATGATAGTTCATTTTAACTTTCTCAAAATTAAGTATATAAAATATAGAAAATGTGCTAGGTTTTATAAACACATTATATAGAAATGTGTTTCTATATAAAATATAGAAAATGTGATAGCATCTACTATATTAGATATCAAAAAAGTTAAAAAAACATTAATTTATAGGGGTAGTTACTATAGGAACTAAGGAAATGGTACTGTAAAAATATTATTGTTGATATTCTCTCAAGGTAGTCTAGAACTTACTTAATGGGATCATATGTGGTTTTACTTTGTATTGATAAGTATGTTAGTAAAAATAATTTAAAGAGGACTTGATAATACCAAGTAAAGGTAGATTTTCCCATATCCCCAATTTCATTTACTCTTTTTTTTTTTTTAAGATTTATTTATTTATTTGAAGGGTGAGCAAACAGGAGCAGGAAGGCCAGAAGGAGAGGGAGAGAGAATCTCAAGTGGACTCCGCACTGAGCATGGAGCCCCACACAGGACTTGATCTCATGACCCTGACATCATGACCTGAGCCAAAATCAAAAGTCATTGTTCAAAAAAAAAAAAAAAAAAAAAAAAGTCATTGTTCAACTGACTGTGCCCCCCAGGCACCCTAATTTACTCTTCTTATCTTATGTTCCTTTTGATTTTTGACTCCTTCCATTCAAGTTCCCAATAACTATTCCACAACATATTTCCTCAGCCAGTTATTTTCTCAATTTCTTTTGTCCTTAAAACAAAATTATTTTTCCTTTGAGTTCAAAAATATTTTAAGTTGGAGTACCTGAGTGGCTTGATTCGTTGTGTCTGACCTTAATTTTGACTCCTGATCAGGGCTGTGAGATGGAGACTTACATCACTCCCTTTCCTTCTGCCCCTCACCCCCTAAAAAAAAAATTAAGCTGATTTGCAACATGTTCCTGCTAACTCTAATTTTTTTCTTTTGAAGTTACGTACAGCAGATGCCTTTCTTTATTTTAAAGTGCTGTACTAAATAGGTGCTTTGTTCATAAAGAAGACAGATCCAATCAGTCCTTCAGGAATTGAAATCTTTCAGTGTAAATAGACAGATATTTCATTAGATTAGAGCTTCCATTTTATCTATAAAATTTCTGTCATCAGCCTACCAAAATTGCATTTCAACTGCTGATACTCATTAATAGCCACTCAACATTTAATGAGCACCAAACTAGCCATTTAGAATACAATGCCAGCATTATACTTAGAATATAACCAATCTAGCCATTCAGGATATAACACCAGAGACAAAAAATCCCTTCCCTCATGAAGCTTACATTTTAATGGTAAAACAGAAAAAAACTAAACTATAAAGAACATATATAGATTCCAAGACAGCTTTTTTGTGGGGAGACACTAAGTACCACAAAGAAAAGTTAAGGAGAAAAAGGATTTTGCAGGTGAGAGTCTTTTACATCAGATAATTGGAGAAGCCTTCATTCACCACACACAAATGTCTAATCACATCAAAAGGCAAAAAAAAAAAAAAATTATGGGTCATTATTTTCTTTGCCGCTTTATTGTTAATAATAATCAGATTTTAAAAAATTAATTGCATGTTATTCAGTTTTGTTAGTAACTTCTATAGTGTTTCACATTAGAATATATCCAGTTTAAACTATTAGACCACAACTTTTGGAATGAATTCCAAAGTCTTTACCATGGCCTACATGGGCCAGCATGATGTCTGTCTTCCCCAGTCCTTATTTCCTTCTACTGTACACACACCACATGCACACTTATTCATCCACAACAATTCCTTGACGTTCACACAGATACATCATGCATGCTACCCCTGCGTCTCAAGATTTTTGCTCTTGCTTTTTTGATTTACCCAAAATGCCTTTCTTCGGAGTATTTGAATGACTCTCACCCAACATCTAACCTCATTTCTTTCAGGCCTGTGACAGCTATGTCATTATATCTAAAAAGAGCTGTCTCGTAGATTCAGTCCCTTGTTAGGCTCTAAACTGAGTGGGGAGTCTGCTTGAGGTTTCTCTCTCTCCTTCTCCCTCTGCCCCTCCCTACTCTATACAAGCTCTCTCTCTTTCTCTAAAAATAAACAGATAAATCTTTTAAAAAATAGCAGCTATGTCATACTTTAAGCCAATACATTACTATATATTTTTTTCTTAGCACTTAAATCTATCTGATATTATATATTTATTGTTACCCCTCCTGTTAAAATATACACTCTTCTGAGCCAGGATCATAGCCTTATTTACTGCTATTTTCTCACTGCTTAGCACATAGTGGATATGTAATGAATATTTGCCAAAGAAAGGAATTAAGGAATAAAGAGAAAGGACTCTTGCAATAAATCTCATTATTTCTTTTCTCTTCTGCTGTAGTCTTAGGTGCCCATTTTAAATCTCCCTTTCTGTCAGTCAGCTCAGGTTTTCTAACAACTTACCACAGACTGAGTGGCTTAAATAACAGAAATTTATTTTCTCATAGTTCTAGAGATCTGAGACCAGAGCTCCAGCATGGTTGAGTTCTGGCTCTGTCTTCCCATGGTGGAGAGAAGAACTATCTAGCATCTTTTTAATTTTAAGGACACTAATATCTTCGCCCCACCTTTAAGACTTCATTTAGCCTCAATTTTCTCCTTATAAGTCCTATCTCCAAATACAGTCACTGGATATAAGGGCTTCAACATACAAATCTGGAGATGTGGCCACAGACAATTCAGTCTGCAAAACACTTTCATATATTATTTAGCTGAAAATAACCATATTATCATCATTAGTAATTTTTTTTTGTAAGATTTTTATTTATTTGTCAGAGAGATAGAGAGCACAAGCAGGCAGAGCGGCAGGCAGAGGCAGAGGGAGAAGCAGGCTCCCTGCCAAGCAAAGAGCTTGATGCAGGACTCCATCCCAGAACCCTGGGATCATGACCTGAGCAGAAGGCAGCTGCTAAACCCACTGAGCCACCCAGGCATTCCTCATCATTAGTAATTTAAAGAAGTTCCTCCAAATAGTAATTAGAAGCTATTATATTTAAACAAATTTTCAAAACTCAAAAACCTATTTCTATATTATTTTTAAATAATTTATTTATTTATTTGACAGAGAGAAATATAGCTAGAGAGGGAACGCGAGCAGGAGGAGTGAGAGAGGGAGAAGCAGGCTTTCTGCGGAGCAGGGGGCCCCATGTGGGGCTCAATTCCCATTCTCCAGGGTCATGACCTGAGCCCAAGGCAGTCGCCCAACCAATTGAGCCACCCAGGTGCCCCTATTTCTATATTATTTTTAAGGTAGTTACTGACAAATTGAACTGATTCTTGCCTAAATAAATAACTTCACAACCTGTTATTTTAAAAAAGTGTGAAATGATCTACTCTTTTCATAAACACAAGCTAAAAAATTCAGGTGACTGTAAATTACAGATTTTGTAGGTTTTCAACTCTACAATATAATTTTTAAAAATTATGACTATTTTTGCGGGACACCTGGGTGACTCGGGCAGTTAAGCATATGACTTTTGCTCAAGTCATGGTGTCAGGGATCTGGGATAGAGCCCTACATTCAGGCTTCCCACCCAGCAGGGAATCTGCTTGTTCCTCTTCTCCCTCTGCCCCTCCACCCCCAGTCATGCTCTCTCTCCTTCTCTCAAGTAACTAATTAAATAAATGATACTGATAATGCATTCTTTATAAATCATGTTTTCTATTGAATAAAATATAAGAAATATTTTTCTATTAAAATACAATAGAAGGAAATATTTTGCATGTTTTATTTTGAAATACATCTAAACTTTAAACAAACAAAATAGGCAGCTAATAATATTGAATCAATAATAGTCAACTATGACTACTGAAATAAAACAAGGCTAATTAGAAATATCTGACTCACAATCATCTATTTAGCATTGATCCAGTATAAAAAAAAAATATTTTCAATAAGATTCAGAAATAATAGTATTAAAATGGAAAAAAATATGCAATGGGTTCAATTTCCAACACAATATTACCTGGTTTTGGGGTTAGAGTTTTCCCCCTAATTTAGAAGTTTTTTTCTCACATTATTCAAAAAGAATCAAATTCTGTTAAAGTATTAGTTATTTATAGTCACAAATGTTATACATATATTCCTTTAAGCTCAGGTAGTGGAAACCTGTATTTTTAGTCAGCATAATTCAACCTTGCATTACCTCAGAAATGTCACTCCCTTGACACTCATCATGTCAAAACAGTAGAATGTATGTCACGTCTTCTGTGTAGCAAAGGTTCCTACAGGAACAACATGGAACCATTGTGACATTTTTCTAATTATCGATCATGTCATGTCTATGCTGTTGAAGGGCATTTGCTAAACCTGAACACTCAGGTCACTTTCGGTATTCTAGGTTGACTGTGCTACTAGAAAAATTTACACTGTATGTTTTTACATTTATTTACATACATACATTATATTTTTTTACATTAAATTTACATTGTATGTTTTTACATTTATTTACCTCTAAACTGCTTGATCACTGAATCTGTATTTAGTGTCACTAAAGACTATATGTGTGTTGGAAGAGAACAAGACTGTAAATTCTGTGAGCATGGAGATTGTATCTTTGTGTTCACATTTCTATCCCCAGGGCAGATACACAAAAAGTTCTTAGTGAATATAACTGAGAAAATATATAAATGGATATAACCCATTCCATCCTAGTCTTTAAACTTACTGGCACAGGTCATTACATGAGTCTTTTAAACATATTCTCTTTCCTATTTTATTTGAATAACATAAACACTATCAATATGAATTTTGGGAAAGAAATGGCAGAGTTCCATGTCAAGATAAACTAAGTCAATAAGACTGTAGTTGGAGAAGATTTGGAGGAGACCATACAAAGCACAGTTTTATCTACACTATATATGTATCTATACTATGGGTTAATGAGGCATACCTTGTTTATTGACCTGTATCAGGTTAGAATATATGCTTTCGAATAACAGAAATCCAATCCAAACAGGCTGGAATAGTAAAAGGAAATCTTTGGCATGTGTATATGAATAGTTTAAATAAAGAATGATCCTGTATCACAGTTTACCAATTTTGTTTATGTTTTCCTCTAAAATACATAACCTAGATTTTCCCAACAATGACCTGACTTTCACCAGCTTCACAGGGCTTCCTTGTTCCCCTTAGGAGCACTTATGTTTCTTCAGGTGACTTCTGCAAAAGAAAGGAATCTTTCTTCTCAGAAGCTTTCACCTAATATCACAATGGCTGGATTTGAATGTCATGGTCATCTACAAACGATTCACATGCTCATGGGAGAAAGCCATTGTTGGTTGCTTTAAGACTCACACCTAGAGTTGTAAGAAATAGAACAAGCTCCAAGCTGGGGGTGAACACCTGAGTAAAAAATCAGGGTGCTGCGACCAAAAAAAAGGAAAAATGGATGCAGGAAGGCCCAAACCAGAACACGTCCATTAATAATTCTGAATGACATTCATGTTTGAAATTCGCATTGTGGAAGTGAAGATTCCTAAATCAAACAACCCTGCCTCAAAGGAAGAATTACCAATTTCAAAGTGTGAAACTTTTTTTATCTCACTTCTTACACCGGAAAATGAGGATTATAATAGGACATACAACAAAGTTTTATTGTGAATTTTAACTTAGATAACAAATGTAAACTTCTTAGTAAATTGCCTGACACAAAACAAATGCATAAGTTCACAGTTATGAAAACAACAATGATAATTGTTATTGTCATCACATGTATATATTTTTTACAATAGGCTTATATTACTTTATAATTAGAAAAATAAACATCATAATACCCATTCTAGAGTATTATTGTCAGCATTGAATGCAGTTATAATCCAGGTTTATTTCTATTATAACCTCCCTTTTTTTAAATAGATTTTATTTATTTATTTGACACAGAGAGAGACAGCAGAGAGGGAACACAAGTGGGGAGGGTGAGAGTAGCAGGTTTCCAACTGAGCAAGGAGTCCCACCTGGGGAACACCACCTAAGTGGAAGGCAGACAATTAATGACTGAGGAACCCAGGGACCCCATAACCTTTGTTTTAATGAATTTTTATCATTTACTTAGGTGACACGGAATAGTTTACTCCAGTTCTTTGAAGACAATGTCTCTATCGTGTTTACCTGTAGAGCCCTAGTGACAACTGCGATGTTTGTTTTATAGAGTAGGTCCTGGTTACATTTTGATTGAAAACAAGAATAAAAAGAAAGAGAAATAAGAGAAAGGATGGAGGGAGGGAGGAAGGGTTCAGGAGGGGTGTTGAAAGAAAGAAAAGGTTAAGGACATGAGGATGAGGATGATCACCCTGAGGTCGCAGACTCGGAAAGGTCAGGAGACAGGTTCGCATGCCCTTTCTGAGTGGCACGTGATTACAAGTCTTGGTGCCCCAGGAAGGCAGCTCGTGTAAGGGACTGGTGGCAGAACTTGAAGGTAAGCGGTTAGGTCTCAACGTGAAAACAAACCAATGAAAACAAAAGTAACAGCCACCAAGGACAAGGTGACCAAGAGCTACCCAACTATAGAAGGGGTAGCTTGTTACCACACCCTGCGAGAATGGGGAATTGCTGGGAGAAACTTCTATAAAGGAGTTTGGTTCATTAGAAAACCCTTTGTTTTTGATGAAGACTGAGGTACTCTTGAACTGTGAGATTATGTGCGACCTAGCACCTGTTATATTTGGAAGTAAAATATTAAACACTATGAATCTTTATGTGCGATATCCTCTCACAGAAGGCACCACTGCCTGTCTGGGGGTTTTTAGGCTCTGCCTCTCCACTGCTCCAGTGTTGTTGCAGCTCAAATGGAGAAAGTATCAAGCAGGTTTGTGGAAGTCAGCTCCACCTATTTGAATGGAATCAAATGGCACTTTCTAATTTTTATATAATCAAAATCCATTTTTGAGTAAGAAAAAATATTTGAATATAACACTTAAAAACCAAAACCAGACTCATTTTCTTCAGGACAAATCATTGCTTTTAGAATTTTTTTTTTAAATGCTGGGAATGACTTATCATAAAATAAACCACAAAAATGTTGAATGCTTGCTTTCTCATTTTTTAAAGAATGAAGGATCACTAATCCAAGAATTCTGCACCCTCTCTCTGTATTTGAGGAACAAAGACTACGTTTCACATTTGCTCTACATGAGGCAATGAATAAAAGATCACAGATAAAAGAAAACCAGTAAATCATCATTTGCATTGTATTGATGTTTACTGAGGTATAAAATCCCCTAGAATTTAGACGTGCTACCACATTGTTATGAAGAAGGTGCTCTCTTCAAATAACGTGAGATTCAAAACACACATTTGTGTGTGAGGATTGATCTGAGATGAGTGCTCTGACAAATTTCTGAAAAAAAAAAAAACAAACAAACCTCTGTGTTCTATTATATCAATGAGAGACATCAAATTTCCTATTTTTTAAGCCTTGTTTTTTATTCTCATTATTTTTAGAATTCACACATACCAACAAATAAGGACCTATTTCTAAGAACATCATTTAAATAGCAAAATGTGAAAATACACAGATGTCAGTTCTTGATTTATTAATAAATTAAATATTTGCATTTGATTCTTTTTTCTTTAAATAAATTGCAATTTAAAGAAATAAACTATTCCCCAATAATATTTTTTCAAATAGTGATGTTGAAACCTCAACATCATGTTCTCATGATCAAAAATTGAATCAGAGTTGATAAATACAAGTCATTTAAAAGTGTACTACTGGGGCACCTGGGTGGCTCAGTTGGTTAAGTGTCTGCCTTCGGCTCAGGTCATGATCCCAGAGACCCAGGATCGAGCCCCACATCAGGCTCCCTGCTCAGTGGGAAGCCTGCTTCTCCCTCACTCACTCCCCCTGCTTGTGGTCCCTCTTTAGGTGTGTTTCTCTCTGTCTAATAAACAAATAAAATCTTTAAAAACAAAAAAATAAAAAAAAAAGTGTACTACTAACATATCATCAATATAGGTTAATATTTTCTAATGCTCTTCTCCCAAGCTAATGTAGAAAAGCAGTGTATGACTGATGCGTGTATTGCTCCCTTGGTCTGTTTAACACTTAAATTATAAAGATTTATTGGGAGATGAAAGAGAAAAAGTCAAGATAAAGTTGAGAGTGGAGCAGTGGAAATTTTTAGGGCATAAACTGTGAGTTGAATTCTTTATTTGAGTTTTAGGGAATTGCCAGACATGAAAATTATTTATATTGACAGGTAAGCAGGTAAAGTAAGGAACACTATGCAGACATAAACAATAGAAATAGAAAGACTAGGACAATGAGTAGGGGGTTCATAGAATCATCGAATTTTAGATTTGGGAGCATCACGTGATATTTTTGCATCATTATTGTTATTATCCCATTTATTGAAGGATAATCTAATAAGAGTAATATAACTTAAGGGTGCAGGTGGGAAGAACATTTATACCTATATAAAATGGAGCAATTGTCACTAAGATTAAGACAGGAACATTACAAACATCTCAGAATCCATCTTCTTTCCCCATTAGTCATTAACTTTCCCCAAAAATAACCCTTATTCTGAATTCTATCACCTTAGATTATTTTATCCTGTTTTTAAATTTCATAATGTTGTTTTACTCAATAGTATCTTTGGTATTTATCCATGCTGTTGTATGCAACATGATTCCTTCCTTCTTGTTGTTGTATACTAATACATTTTAAGCCAAAAAATATACTATTTATACATTCTTCATTTTATGATCATTTCAGCTGTTTGTAGTTTTTCATTGTCACATCAAGAATTGACATAAACATTCTCATACACTGTTATTATTAGACATAAACAGTCATCTGTCTTTGGTCTATACCTGGGAGTTGGAATTGTTGGATCATAGGGTAAATATAGCTTTAAGCTTACTAGAACTGCTAAGTTTTTTACTAATGTTTGGGACAATTTTTACTCCTACCAACATTGTGGTTACTTTAGTGGCTCTCATTTTTGCCAGTGCTTGTTCTTGATTATGGTGGGTTTTGTTTGTTTTTATAATGTATCATGTGGTTTAAATTACCAATTTCCTGATGACTAATGTAGTTGAATACCTTTTCACATATTTACTATTTCCTTATACTTCTTATTATTTTTTTAAAGATTTTATTTATTTATTTGACAGAGAGAAACATGGCGAGAGAGGGAACACAAGCAGGGGGAGTGAGAGAGGGAGAAGCAGGCTTCCCACTGAGCAGGGACCCGATATGGGGCTAGATCCCAGGTCTCCAGGATCATGATCTGAGCTGAAGGCAGTCGCTTAGCAACTGAGCCACCCAGGCACCCTTCATTATACCTTTTAAAAATTTTTTTTATTTATTTTTTTGAGAGAGAGAGAAAGAGAGAGAGAGATCATGAGCAGGGGAGAGGGGTAGAGGGAGAAACAGACTCCCTGCTGAGCAGGGATTCCCAATGTGGTACTTGATCCCAGGATCCTGGGATCATGACCTGAGCTTCAGGCAGATGCTTAACTTACTAAGCCACCCAGGTGCCCAATTATTTCATTATATTTAGAGATGAAGTGGCTGTTCAAGAATTCTCCCTATGTTTCAAAATTAATATTCTTTTTTTGTTTTTTCTTTTTAATATATAGAAGTTCTTTACCCAACTTCTTTTTTTTTAATGGTGAATAACTGAAGGCAATATATATTAGTTGCCTTGGAGAAATTACAGATGCAAAAATGGAAG
Source organism: Spilogale gracilis (assembly GCA_004023965.1). NCBI lineage: Eukaryota > Metazoa > Chordata > Mammalia > Carnivora > Mephitidae > Spilogale > Spilogale gracilis. The sequence continues at coordinate 44,961 of PITA01008369.1, forward strand.
AGCCAAAATTTGACACAATTATTCTGCTTTGCAATACATTGCCTCTTCCAAAAAAACAATTTTGGAAAAAAATGGAACTTTTATAGTAACAAACATATTCCAGAGAACATCACTGTTATATGTCTAATATATCACAGGTCTAAACACAATATTAATCATTTTAACTATCTTTTTTTTTCCTAGAGGAAGTCTGTCTCTAATAACATTAAAATAAAAGTCAAGAAGAAAATAGTTTTTTAAAAAGATTTTTGCTATTAAAATGATCTAAAACAATGAAAATAACTCCAAATTAGTGAAGTATTAAAATATACCATGAGTTCAAATCGGCAAGATAAGTTTTTAAAAATAAAACTTTTGCTGGTCAGGGGACAAGGAAAGTAAGAAAGCAAAAGGATATTTTCATATGTTAGTATTTTAGTTTTTTTGGTAGACAGAGGGTATAAGGAAGCAGAGTTGAATATTGCTGAAATAAAAACATAAAAGGAGATGAAACTAGGTATACACATGGGAAAAATATTATTACTGGGATGCAGAAACTCAAGCCTGTGATAGGCAATCTACTGGAAATTATGAGGAGTCAGTAGAATTTACCAATTTGAGTAAGAGGCAGAGAAATGAATTTTAATTAATTCCAGTTGAAACCTGTAAACTGTGGACTATAATCACAGTCTTTAGGAAAAATTGAGTTAACAACAAGAAATATTTCCATTTAATTACAAACCAAAATTTGTAATTTTTAATATGATTACACATTCATTAAGTGTAAACCAAGCTAGATTTTTATTTTCTGGCATTAATTACTAAATAAAGCAAAATTTTATTACTGAAAAAATATGTAAAATATGTAAAAATTAAAAATATGTAAAAATATGTAATAAAGAGGGAAGGGGGTGGGGGGATGGGTGAACCTGCTGGTGGGTATTGAGGGGTCGTATTGCATGCAGCACTGGGTGTGGGGCATAAACAGTGAATCTTGGAACACTGAAAAAATACATAAATACATAAATAAATATGTAATAATAATTACATATTATAATAAAAATAATAAATAATAAATATGCAAAAATTAAGAAATGACCTTTTGAAATCAACTTTTTCATTAAGTTTCTTGAGTAAAAAGTAAATAACTTGTTTAAAGAAAAAAATGGTAGATTTAAATAACATGCCTATATTTGTGAGAGTTTCTTTGGTACTTTGAAGGAGTATTATGAATGTGAAATTAAAACTATAACTACTTTAACTACTGCATATCTACTTAATTTCCTTATGTATTTTGCCTGAAGACTGATTAAATATATACATGGAGTCCCCAGTTAACCATGGCTATTTATCAGTTGTGTCTCCTGTCAGCATGTGGGCAGTTCTCTTGATTGTGCCTTAAAATACTAGGTAAAAAGGCATTCCCTTAGTTTCTTAAGTATAATTATAAAGCAGATTGTAACTGGACATTTTTAAATCTTGCTATTTATAATATATTGTAAAATAAGCATTATTTATCATTCACAAATAATCAGAGGGCTTTTTTTCACAGACATTAAAAAGAGTAGTTTCCAGGCACCTAGGTGACTCAGTTGTTAAGCATCTGCCTTTGGCTCAGGTCATGATCCCTGAGTCCAGGACTGAGCCCCATATGGGGCTCCCTGCTTGGTGGGAATGGTGGGAAGCGTGCTTCTCCCTGTTCCACTCCCCCTGCTTGTGTTCCCTCTATCTCTCTGTGTTTCTCTCTGCCAAATAAATAAATAAAATCTTAAAAAAAAAAGAAAGTAGTTGCCACCAGATTCCTTTAAAACAGAAATTAGAGTATGGTGTAATTACTCTTCATTCTCATGACTTAGTAAAACATGACATACTGAAGATGTATTGACATCTAGCAAATAAAAATAACCCTTACTACTTATTAGAGTTATAGGGAAAAAATCAGACCTGTAAGAAACCAAAGGACACTTGGAGAAGTAGAACTTGGGTTTATTTTATGCTGGCGGACCCAGACAAGTTTACACTCGAAATTCTGGGCCCCAGGTAGCAGGCATGAGAGTTTTTATAGGACAGTGCAGGGGATCAGGTCACAAGGGCTGTGCCGATTGTCGGTAGGTGGGTTTAAATTGGTGGGGGGCTACTTTAGGCCAAAACAGTGATTAAGGCAGCTGTTAGGGCAGTGTAGGAAGCTTCCCGGGCGGGGGGGGGCGGGGGGGGAGGGAAGCCTGTCTACAGAAGCAGAAATAGTTGGTTATCACTTGCTCAAGCAGAGCTTCCGGTTATCTCAGTATTGCCAGTAGTAACTTTCCATCTTCTGGGGCTTGCTGGCCTGGGCCTGCTTTGGGTAATTTTCCTCTTCATTCCACCTGTTTCCATGCCTTTTCTAATTTAGAATGAGCATCGACCATTACCACTGGGTTTTATTTTGGGCTAGGGGTCTATATTGAGTTACCAGCGGTTGTAATTTAATTGATTCCATCTGAGAACTGCTGAAATGGTTGATAAGATTAATGATATATGGACTAAACGGGAGTGCCAATAGAATCGTGACTTGAGGGCCGGCTACAGGAAGGACCCACGTGGCCCATCCGCAGACATTATACCAATTACCCCAAGAGTTTGTTAATTCTTGTCTCCTACGTGCAATTCAATCTTGTAGTTGTTGGACCATGTGTCTGACTAAACCTGACTGGTTCAGGTAGAAATAGTCCTCATTTTGGAAGCAGTGAGCAGGTCTAAGCCCCTCAGATTTTGCAGTACCATTGCCATTAAGGAGTCATGATCTTGTATAGTCATTATAGACTTAGCCACCTGATCAATATCTTCTGTGAGATTTTCTGGTAGCTGCTTGTAGTGATAGGAGGACAAGGTGCTTCCTCATATCCCTGTGTCCATGGCTATTGTTATGTATAGTCCAACCAATAGTGGGGTGACTTGGATGGCCCTCTTGGACCTTGTGTGTGCCAAAAAGGGAATGGGAAGGGGATTGATTATTGGGGACTATATCGACCTGAGGTGTAAGAAGCACCCACATACATGTGCCTGTCCTGTATTGGGAATAGCCATAGCTAGAACTAGAGTGGATGTGAGTTTGGTCAGGGACCTACTGGATAGGAGTGGTGAGAGATTGTGGAGGAGATGGGAGATCCCTCAGGAGTAGGGCCACATAGCAGTTGGGGCATCGATCCCTGGCGACGGCCTATAGAATAGACCCTCGTGTTGACAGAGGGTTAGATGGGCTCTACCACATGTATTGAGGATATTTGATCAAGAGGATTGGTAGTAATGGTGGAATGTACGTGGCAGGTGCCTCCTAGCATCATTATAGCCTGTGGCTAGTGGGATTTACTGTCCTCAGTCTTGTTGTTATCTAGGTAGTCTGATCTTAGCCCTATAATTGACAGCCACAGCACTAGCATTAGGGGGTCATTTTAGAGCTGGGGGACAGTTATAAGAAGCAGTAGATTCTTATAATACTGAACAGACTCAGTATACCTATATAGACTGTGCCTACAGCAATTTTTCTGTGTTAATTCTAGTCACCTGGGGCTAACCCACAGAAAGCACTAGGGTCACAAGTACCATTATTATTACTGGTATAGGGTGGCACTGAGACTTTGGTTTTAAATGTCCTCACACTGAGTTCCTCAAGCTTCCACCATGCATTGACTAGTTGATCTCTAGGTCTGTGACTGGAGCAAGGTTGTGGACTCATGGGGGAGGGCAGCAGGAATCAGCAGGTTTCCACAGGGTGTCAGGTCAGACCAGAGGCTCTCTTGGTGGCTGTGGGCTGCTAGGTCATCTTCTGGATATTTAATTTGAGGGGGTCATTTGGGTTCCAGACTCTCTTGCCAATCATCAGGCTCTAAGGGGGCTGTTGTCTTCTTTACACAGGAATGATGGATCCAGGGAGGGATACCTGCAACTTTACTAGATGGGGGCCCATCCAAGTGGGTTGGATGGTTCCTTCTTCAAATCTTTTACCCTGTCATGTCCCCAGGCTGGTGGGATGGTCCCAGTTACCCATGGTGCTAAGGGTCCTTTATAATACCTCTTGGGAGATGTGCCTTAGTTTTTCCCAGGGCTTGGAGGTGTCAGGACACTTCTAAGTCTCCAGTCTGTTTGAGGTCTCCTCCAAGCCTTCTTATTACAGGGGGTTGGCCTGCCATAGATAATGTCAAAGAGTAAATAACCAGAGGGTCTTGGGGTACAATATGCCCTGAGCAGGGCCATCAGTAATAATTCTACCCAGGAGAATTGATTTTCCTGGCAGAGTTTGGTTAAAGTTGTTTTAAGGGTCTGGTTCATACACTTTACTTTCCCTGAGTTCTGGGGTCTATATGCTGTATAGAGCTTCCATTTTATTTTTAAGATTTGGATAGGCCTTTGACTATTTCTAACACTTCTATCAGCTGGGTAGCATTCATGCCAGAGAAGCCTTCAAGTTTCTGGAGTTTCTGGTGAATGTCAGCTTATGATTCAACTCACAAATGCTGAGTTGACCATCACCATTCGTTGGCTTTCTGGGGCCTCTGGATCAAAGCAGGTATCCACTTGGAAGGCCTCACATAGCCTCTTGTAGAAGTCAGTTGGTGATTCTTCTGGTTTCTGGATAACTGCCAGTTTTGGACATGTTGGTTGGCTTTTTTGCCCCAGCTCTGAGTCTATGCAGAAGAGCTCCTAATTGACTTAGGGCGGCTAGTACCTCAGTCACATGGAGATCCCAGCTTGGCTGAGCATTGGGTGCTGCCTCCAGTACCTGTGATTCTCTGTTTAGGGTTCTAGATGGGAACTGGCCTTGGAGCCAACAACATGCCTCAGTGAGGATTTGTTGGCATTCTTCCATGTTAAAGAACATCAGGAGAATCTGGTGGCAATCATCTCAGGTGGGTTGATGAGCCTGAAACAGGGATTCCAAGAGGTCAGTCATGGCCTGAGACTTCTCTGAGTAAAGCGGCATATAGTTTTTCCAGTTTAGAAAGTCAGTGGTGCTAAAGGGGTCATAGATGGGAACAGAGTGTCCATGCTGGATGGTGCTATCAATGTTTATCCATTGTGGACCTTGCATCTCACGGACCAGCATCTGGAGGGCCACAGCTAGGGTACTGGAACCTGAGATGAGTGCAGCTGTTATCTCATGGGCTGTGGGTTGGGGTTCTAGGACCAGGGAGGACTCAGAATTCCCTCTGGCCTTGCAGTTGTCAGGGAGGCTGAGGTGGGCTCACCAAAGGCAATGGGCTACCAGAAGGTGGGGCATTGGCTATCTCAGTGGTGGTGCACTTGGGGCATATGGCAGGGGCATAAATGGATTGTCTTCAGTCTCTGGGTTTCCCTGATAAACAGGCTTTGCTTTCTTACAGACTTTGGCCTCTTTTACTTGAGTTACAAATATCTTACTCTGGCCCTTCCTATTAGCACAGAATCGGACACATGGGGATAGAGTTTGGGCTATCTGAAGCCAAGAATCAATCCTTGCATTGCTAGTACAAAGACACACAAGGGTGGGTATCTCCCCAAAGGAGAGATCAATCAGATGTCCACCTATCTGCTCTCCCAGAGAAGACATGAGTAACTATTAGCTGTAGTGAGTCTGTATAAGCCTGATGAGAATGTAAAATGGTGTGGCCACTATGACAAATGGTACAGTGATTCCTAAAACAATTAAACATTGAGTTAACATATCATCCATCAATTTCACTTCTAGGTAGAACCCCATAAAAACTGAAAACAGCAATTCAAACAGATATTTATACTCCCATGTTTATAGCACTATTAGTCACACTACTCAAAAGATGGAAGTTACCCAAATGTTCATAGGCAGATTAATAGAGAAAATGTGGTCTCTATGTACAATTGAATGTCATTTAGCCTTACAAAGGACAATTTGGCATATGCTACAAAAAGGATAAATCTTGAATACATTAGGCTAAGTGAAATAAGTTAATCACCAAAGAACAAATATTGTGTGATTCCACTTCTATGAAGTTCCAAGAGGAGTCAAATTCATAGAGACAGAAAGTAGAATGATGATTGTCAGGAGCAGAGGGGAGGCTAGGAAGTTAGTGTTTAATAGGCATAAGTTTTACTTAGGAAAGTTGAAAAATTCTGTGGATAAGTCATGATGATTGTTGCACAATAATGTAGATATACTTAATGTCTCAGAACTGGATACTTAAAAATGGTTTTTAATACTTAAAAAATGGTTGATGATATTCTATTTTGTCACCATCTTTACAAGAAGAAAAAATAAATAGAATTTGCTGCTCAGAAAATTAAGTCATCTATTTCTAGTTATGATTAGCCAAAAAATTCTTTATTATTTTAAAGGTCTTCCATTGTTGTTTTACTTACATAGTGGCCACACCATTTACTGAGTTGCCCCAATTATTCATATTAAATGCAAGTTATTTGTATTGAAGATACACAGCCCATGAGACAACAGCTGCACTCGTCTCAGGTTCCAGTACCCTAGCCGTGGCCCTCCAGATGCTGGTCCGTGAGATGCAAGGTCCACAATGGATAAACTTTGATAGCACCATCCAGCATGGACACTCGATTCTCATCTATGACCCCTTTAGCACCACTGACTTTCTAAACTGGAAAAACTGTATGCCATTTTACTCAGAGAAGTCTCGGGCCATGAATGACCTCTTGGAATCCCTGTTTCAGACTCATCAACCCACCTGAGATGATTGCCACCAGATTCTCCTGATGTTCTTTAACATGGAAGAATGCCAACAAATCCTCACTGAGGCATGTTGTTGGCTCCAAGGCCAGTTCCCATCTAGAACCCTAAACACATTGAAGAAAGGTAGGCCAGATACCTTAAATCTTAAATATGAATGAAATTTATATCCCAGAAAAAATATCTGATTATAATGAGAAGTATATTAAAAACCATTTTGGGGCACCTGGGTGGCTCAGTTCTTAAGTGTCTGCCTTCAGCTCAGGTCATGATCCCAGGGAGCTAGGATGGAGCTCTGCGTCAGGCCCCTTGCTCAGGAGGAAGCCTGCTTCTCCCTCTCCCCTACCTTCCGCCCCCACTTGTATTCCCTCTCTATTTCTCTCACTTTCAAATAAATAAAATCTTTAAAAAAAAGTTTAACAAAATATGTCATAGAGTAATTAGGTATTATTTTTTCCTCCAGTTCTCAAAGTGGATATATTTTCATACAAACACTGTTCCCCTTTTTTCACAATGGAAAAGATGTCCATCAAAGACTTCTGCTAAGAAAACATCCCTGTACATTTCAGGCAAATGATCTCTTAATCTCTGATGAAGTTCTCTTGTTGTTCTTAACTGAATGAATCATACATCTTTTACAACACACTTCTATGTGCATCATGTGGTTAAGGGAGGTAGACTTTATTTGTTTGTTTGGTTGATTATTTTAGTTTTGCTGTTTTGATCAGCTTTTTTTTATGTCAAGGCTTGGTCTTGTATGTCTTTATAACCTATTAGGTGTTTGACACAGTTGAAATTTAAAGGAATTGATTGATAGATGAATTGATAACTTACTAATTGGGACAACTGAGTGGCTCAGTCAGTTAAGCATCTGCCTTCTGCTCAGATCATGATCCCAGGATCGAGCCCCACATCAGGCTCCTTGCTCAGCAGAGAGCCTGCTTCTCCCTCTCCCTCTGCCTGCTGCTCCCCCTACTTGTGCTCTGTCTCTCTGTGTCCAATTAACAAATAAAATCTTAAAAAAAAATAAACTTCCTAATTGAGAGAAAGTTGTAGTAGCCAAAAAGACTTCCTTGTGATAGAATATAAAGAGATTGGAAGAAACGGTATAAAAAAGCTCTCATTTGGTGACTGATAGATTTTTAATATCTATACTTATATCCTGAATAAAAAGTTTCTGGAGAAGAGATAGAGTTACTGTTACTTAGAGCAATAACAACATTGGTTCTCCATGCCCCAGTGTTTCTCCTTTATTAGTTGATGCTATGAGAACCAGATAGACTCTGCATTTGCACAAAAAGGGATTCTTGCACCACAAGAAAGGAACCAAAAAAATATGAATCTGGGAGCTCATTTACATGCTGCCCATTCTTAAGGAGGGGGAGAGAAACTCTTCTTAATGTAAATAAATTCTCCTCAGGAAGAGAAAAGGAAATATCTAAGTTCTACCTTTTTAGAATATAAATAAGTGACTCTGGGGGACAGAGGAGTGTCTCCAGACTTGCAACCCCTAAGAGGTCTCCATGGCTTCGGTTCTACTCCATTTTGATATGTAAAAACACACCTCTAGGAAGTTCCATCTTTCCAAAGTTCTCACTGTCCATTTACTCATCTTTTATACTCAAGCTTGTCCCTTAACGTAGGTTCCTGTAAATTTGCTCAGAAAGCTCTGACCATGCAAAAGCATGAAAATATTTCCTATTTTCCTCCCTCAGTCTTTCTTTATTTTATTATACTATGCAACAGTCTATGTATGCTACTAATTCCAATGTTGAAGAGAGAAATTATTTTTAAGAAATTATGGAGCAAAGGGCACCTGGGCAGCTCAGTGGGTTAAGGCCTCTACTTTCCGCTCAGGTCATGATCTCAGGGTCCTTGGATGGAGGCCTGCATTGGGCTCTCTGCTCAGCAGGGAGCCTGCTTCCTCCTCTCTCTTTGCCTGCCTCTCTGTGATCTCTCTTTCTCTGTCAAATAAATAAATAAATAATCTTAAAGAAAAAGAATTTATAAAGCAAAAAGCTTTGCAATTTTATTATACTTTCACAAGCTTTGAGTCAGCTGAATTCTCCTCCTCTTATCACAAAGCTTTAGACAGTATGATACCTTACTGTTTTCATCTTTTTATTTAATTAATTTATTTATTTTAAATTTTATTTATTTTTTTGACAGGGAGAGTCACAGCAAGAGAGGGAACCCAAGCAGGGGAGCAGTAGAGAGAGAGGGGCAACAGGCAAAGCAGGGAGCTACATGCAGGGCTCAATCTCAGGACTCTGGGATCACGACTTGAGCCAAAGGTAGATGTGTAATGCCTGAGCCACCAGGCTCCCCTCATCTTTAGTTTTAAACACCTGTTGTATCATCAGTTACACAGGACTCTTTTGGTTGAATTGCATAATTTTATGACATCTTTGTCGAACTATCTCTTGAATATTTGTTATATATGAAAACAAGGCACAACGGTGGCAATGTTATGGAATAAGACAAAAGTTGCTAAGAGCATTCTGGTATAATGTCCCATTTTCACTGCGTTAATTAATATTTTGATCTTGTTAAAGCAAATTGAAGTTTATTTTCATTTTGAATAATTGGAATAAGGAGAACTTATTGTAAAGATATTTTGTGAGGAATAACTCTTTTCGTTGGAAATAAATTTCATTACGTTTCTTTATTTAAATTGAGCAATGCAAACTAAAACCCACTCATACATTAAGCATTTTTAGCTTTCTAATATATATGGCACTGGGGTGGTTGGTGAGATAATGTGAGAAAACTCAATCACCAGTAGTCACACATAATTAAAGCATTATACAGTTTGAGACCCTGAGGCATCTTGGTGATCATCTTATCCAACACTCCTGTTCTACTGAGGTGAAATTGAGTTTTCAGAGAATTTAAGTTTTACAAGTTAAGATATGAACTTATAGTAATATTCTGTGTATTACTTATTGAAATACAGCATTTCCCCCATAATTACTTATACATTTAGGATCCATTAAAGTTTCTCAGTAGTTTAAGACATTTATGGATATGGTAGGCATATAAAGTAGAAAAAAACATTTTATATGTAAAAGGTGTTTCATTTGTTTGTTTTTTTACCTTCCAGTATTTTCAGAGAAAGATTTCAGCAGAATTACAGAGGCTTAAATTGTGCTTATTCAGTGGTAGTAATATTTATGTGTTAGACCACATTGTTCTTCATCCCCATTTGAGAAATTTCCTTTTTATTAACTGATGTGGTTTTGGAACATAAATGAGATTCAGTGGGGTGAGGTCTGGAGCCAAGTGGTTATTAAGGAGGGCAGGTATTACATGGAGCACTGGGTGTGGTACATAAACAATGACCCTTGGAACTTTGCATCGAAAACTGATGATATACCTATGGTGACAACATAACACAATTTTTTTAAAAAAGAATTCTTGGGACATCTTTGGAACAAAAAGGTTGTTTTATCAAAGCTTGGGATCAGGATCCTTGGCAGAAAGAGTGGGGATTGTGAAGGGTGGCTGATAATATACTTGGGAGTTGCCAGTAAATAAAAGGAAGGTTTTCAAAAGGATTTTCCTATGTTGAAGAAGACTGACACGATAAGGAGGCCTTGCCTTAGTCAAGTGAAGGCTGTTTGCCCCTCTAGCAAGGCATTAACCTGAAGATGGTTGGGAGCTTCCTGAAAGACTATCACACTTGTCCCTTCCAGGAGTAGGGGGTGGGAAGGTTGCAGGGTTTCAGCTTGTGCTTTGTCCTCAGCTAAGCCTCTGTTCCCTTGTCGTTGACCAGCATGGGCAAGCTTAAAAATTTCAAGCCAGGCCTCAGAAGAGCCTTTCAGTGTCAGGCGATTCTTAAATTCATTTGTCCATAGTCCTTAGAGCAAGGCCGACCCCATCATTTTCTGTCCTAATTCATGAGGCAGCTTTTTCTTCTAGAACAGCGTCCCCTATAGGCTCTCAGTTGTGTGCCTGTGTGTGCCTGTGTGTGTGTGTGTGTGTATGTGTGTGTATGTGTGTGTATGTGTGTGTGTGTATGGGTGTACATTTTCTTGGCTTCTGGAAGAAAGTTCCCAATTACTGAGTAACTACATTGCAGGATTTGGGTAAGAATTTTTATGACTATCAGTCCATACTGTCTTTTTTTTATTTTATTTTTAAAGATTTTATTCATTTATTTATCAGAGAGCGAGAACGCACACAAGCAGGGGGAGCAGGGGACAGAGGGAGAAGTGGGCTCCCTGCCAAGCAAGGATCTGGATGCGGGACTAGATCCCTAGGATTCTGGGATCACGAAGCTGGAGTCAGACACTTAACCGACTGAGCCACCCAGGAGTCCCGGAGACAAGCAAGCCGCGTGGGACTGACTGCCCAGCTTGCCAGCGCTCCTTTTCTGGGCTGAGGGCTATGTCATCTGATCTTTTGCAAGGAAACTCTACCTTAGGACTCAGGCTGAATTTAAACCTTTGTGCTACAGGCATGAAGCCAACTTGTAAATGGCTTCAGAATATATAGAACTGCCTTCGTTATCATGAAAAGCTCATTACCCTACCTGAGGCCCCGCCTCCTGGTTTCCTTTGGAAAATAACCAAGCTACCATTTGTGGCCTTTTAGTGGCTGGCAGGACGAATCATCCCCTCTGACATGGCTTCTCACTATCTTCATTCTTCTCCTCTTAATGTTCTCCTTTCTGTGTAAATCATTTTCAAGTCATAACTCTGTTACAGTCCATGATCAAAGGCTATTAAATATATTTGCTTACAAAGCCATTTTAACTCACTTCAGCTTTTCTCTCTCATGCAGTTTCCCCAAATCTCTCTAACCTACCTTCTATGAACAGATTCATTCATTCATTCATTCATTCATCCTTAATCATTTGCCGGAGAGGGGCGGGGAAGCCACTTTAAAATTGGCAATAGTAAAAGAAAAGTCACAATAATACAAAGTAAATTACAAGAAATAAAATAAATGGAGAAAAAATCAGACAAATAAAGAGATCAGAAAAATAAAGACAGAAATAAAGTTAAGAGGAAAAACTGGTTCTGGGAAAAGAAATCTATCCTTATACTATAGATAATCTATACATTTTTTTCAACATTTTAAGCCCAACTTAAAGAGAATGATATAATTCATGATCTTCGTAAGAGAAACAAAGATGATTCAGAAACTAAATTCTTTCATGTAAGAACGTGAAAGTAATATTTTTTCCTATTTGTCATCACAAAAAGAACACGATAATTCAGCTAATCTCAACAACGTATTATTTGAGTAAAAATATGTACAACAATAGTTTTAGAGATATCTTTTTTAAGGTAGGCCAATAACGTAATTTTGATGTAGGAAAGACGTTAGGGTTTGAAGCTAACAGCCAAGACAGAATACTTGAGATGTCTTTGTTGCAAAAGGGTGATTTTATTAAAGCACAGGGACAGGACCTGTGGGCAGAAAGAGCTGCACTGGGGTTATGAGGAGTGGCCCATTATATACTTTCAAGTTGGGAGGGAGTTAGGGATAGCATAAGTCTCTAAGGAATTTTGGAAGCAGGTTTCCAGGACCTTGAGGGGGCTAGCTATTGTTAGGAAAATATCATTTATTACTATCTAAAAAAACCTTAGTCCTGAAATCTTTCATATGTATATTGTTGGGCCATATGCTTGGGGGACAATTGCCAACACATATCTTGGGGGATTTGGAGATAAAAAAAATTTCTAAAGGAATTTTTATATATTAAAGTACATTTAAAGGATCCTGGAGAAGGGACAGGGTCCAGGCTCGGATTACCCTTTGCACTTAGCAAAGTATTAACATGAAAGCAAACAGTGAGGAATGTCACTCTGCCTGTTTCAGACTTGTCAATGGGCAGTAGGTAATAAAGAGATTTAATAATTTTTCTTCTGACTTTGTTTCCCATGTCAACATCACCCTGAAATTCTGGGGGAAAAAAAATCTGTAATGGAAACAAAACAGTTTAGTTAATTTCTAGATAGATTGTGGGTCTAAATTAGAAAATTAAAACATAAAACTCTTAGTAAAAAATATAGGATGCGGCGCCTGGGTGGCTCAGTTGGTTAATCGACTGCCTTCGGCTCCGGTCATGATCCCAGACACCGGGGATTGAGTCCCACATCAGGCTCCCTGCTCGGCAGGAAGCCTGCTTCTCCCTCTCTCACTCCCTCTGCTTGTGTTCCCTCTTTGGCTGCGTTTCTCTCTGTTAAATAAATAAAATCTTTTTAAAAATTTCAAAAAATAAAATATAGGATAATATTTGCCACACCTTGGAGTTGTCAAATATCTCAGACTGGACACTAGCCTATGGAAGGAGAAATGATAAATCACATTGCATTTAAATTAAGAACTACATTCTTCAAAAGCCATTATTAAGGAAAGAAAAGGTAAGAGTGGGAAAAAATATTCATTATACATATATGTGAAAAAGACACATTCAGAATATGTAAAGAATTCATGAAATTTGATAAGGAGAAGACAATTCAATTAAAAAATGTGTAAGAGTTGAACATGCACTTCAAAAAGAGGGTATCCAAATCACCAAGGAATACATTATACATTAAGAAACTTCACTATTCATTAAGACAATGCAAGGTCAGGACTAGTTTGAGCAGGTGAAATGTTTAGGGCAAAAATTTAAAGAGACAATAGCTTTCTGTCAAACAAATGTCAAGTAAAAATTGATGCAACCACTTCTGAAACTATTTTTTTGTACCTACCAATACATATCCTCTAAGCCAGCAGCTTTCCAAGTATATACCCAACAACAAAAAAGTGTACTATATTCACCAAAAGACAAGTATGTGACTATTTATGGGAACATTATTAGTAATAACCAGGACACCCCATATCTCTATGGACAGAAGAATATATAAAGTAATCATGGTATATTGATAAAATGGAATACTATACAGCAGTGAGAATCTTGAACTACAACTAAACACAGCAAACATGAATAAATCTCACAATGTAGATTGATGGAAGCCTGACACAAAGAAAAATATAACAAATTATTATACTTACATACATTTTAAAAGTAGGCAAAACTAATCTGTTGTCAGGATATTGGTCACTTTTGGAAGGGGAAATTGCTAGAAGGGGTCAGAGTAGGTTCTGGGATGTTTCCAATTAATATTCTGTTTAATAATATGAATACTATTTACACAGGTGCACTCATACTGTGGAAATCCATTGAACTTATTTTTCTTTTAAGATTTTATCTATTTGACAGAGAGAAATATAGCTAGAGAGGGAACACAAGCAGGAGGAGTGAGAGAGGGAGAAGCAGGCTTTCTGTTGAGCAGGGAGCCCGACGCAGGGCTCGATCCTGGGACTCCAGGATCATGACCTGAGCCAAAGGCAGACGCTTAACGACTGAGCCACTCAGGTGCCCCCATTGAACTTATTTTTAATGCACTTTTTAGTACATATATTCAATTAAAAGTTCATACCAAATTAACAAATCATGTTAGAAGAAATTAAATAAAAACTATACTGAAGGAGTCTGAAATCCTAGAAGCTATAAACATCCAGTGCTTCTATGCAAAATATCTTGACCAGTATGTTTCAGTTGGACTGGAGGCATTCACATGGCATTCAAATGGTCTCACACTTCTACACATTCATCCACATCCTAGTGTTTCATCCACATATCTCTTCCATAGATATCTTTGCCAACAAATTGTCGAACTTATTTCTTCTGTTTCTAACCACACTAAGAATGACAATAAATAATCAAACAAATCAGTAGCTTCATAAACTTGACTATTATATATTGTTTCTTTATAGTAAATTTGCTTTTTATTTAATTGTCTACTTTGTTGTCAAAGTGTCCAATTTAAAAGTCAAAGTCAGATGAAATAATGTGTGTAGAATTCACTCTAAGATACAAGAACCGGTTTATACCAAAAAAAGAAACAAAACTATAAAGACAGTAGAAAAATAGACATGCCAGTTTAAAACCAGCTGTTTTCTATACAATATAACAGAAAATGAGCATCTGATATTTTGCATGATAGTCAATGCAGAAGCAGCCTATGGTTTATTCCAATTTAGATAAAATTCACTAAGAAGCAGGGTTATCACTGGGAAGCACTTGCCATGAAAGGAACAAGGTAGCCTGGGATCCTAAAGCACTCCTTTATTATTGGCATGACAATTCAAAGTAGATAAATAAGACAAATCTGCATATAGAAAAAGGAGATGCTGATTCTTTAGATGCAACAAGCAAAATCAACAGAAGTAGGAGATAAAAATACAGCTCCGCCAAACAGAGAACAAAGATGGGATGGGTTGATGTTATGTATAAATTATGTAAATCAAAGCATGTGGGTTTGAGAAAGACCAAGGCTTCTCTCCCCTTGAAATGACCAGTTTCCTGAAACCATTAATAAATCAAAAATAAACTCACTATTGGGAGGCTTACGTTGTTTTCTCTTCTCTCCCTGTTGGTTATTGCTGTTAGATGTGGTTCTGAGATGAGAATACAGTTCCTCTGCAAGGTTCTTGGAGCTAAATTAGGTTGCAAGTTATGACAGCCTACTCCTGTAATGGAATATTTCTTGTTTAAGACAACCAAGGAGCTTGACTCCATTTGGTGTAAAAGATAAAGAAAGACATTGTCACGAAGACACCTGGGCATGTGCAAATCAAACAAACTATGAGGTCTGGATCTTGGTACCGAACTATAAGTCTCCTAGAAGATAATCAGTGCCCAGAAGGGAGTTTCCACAACTGAGGAATTATGTGGGGGTAAATGTTTCATGTGATATTTTATGACATGCATCATCCAGAAGAAAAGATTCTTTGTCTTATCCAAAGAGCTTTTGTTTTCTAATAGTTTATACCTTATTATAATTGGTGACAGTGAGTTTCAAAGGCTAAGATTAATTCTGTCTGCTGTATTCTCTTCATATAGCCTATTACTTGGCATATAGTCGATGCCAAATAAACAGTTGTTTAATTAATATTTTGAATTTTGAAAAATCTTATAATTTGAATAATTAATATTTCCATAACAACAATTTTAAAGCAAATTCATTTTGTTAGTTGCTATTTGTGCACTTACTATAGGATCTAGTGAAAGAACTAATCAAAATTTATGAATAAACTACCTATGATAGAGATATAAAATTTATTTTATTTTATTCCAGAAGGAGGGATAAATTTCTATTTATACATTAGATAGATAGATAAACTATCTCCCCTTTAATCACATTGAGGATTTTTTTTAATTAGAAAACATTAAGGTGGGGTGCCTGGGTGGCTCAGTTGGTTAAACAACTGCCTTTGGCTCAGGTCATGATCCCAGAGACCCAGGATCGTGTCCTGCATGGGGCTCCCTGCTCAGCAGGAAGCCTGCTTCTCCCTCTCTCACTCCCCCTGCTTGTGTTCCCTCTCTGGCTGTGTTTCTCTCTGTCAAATAAATAAAATCTTAAAAAAAAAAAAGCTTCTAGTATTAAAAAAAAAAAACATTAAGGTATTTTAATGTTCATATACAAATATCAGCATGTGCACTTTGTATATAACCTGAGTTTGATGCAGGTCAATCTAACACGAAGAAATGTTTTCAACCGTAGCACAATTTACTGCAGTCCTACTGCAACAAATTCACATACCAAAGATCAGGACCTAAAATTCCTTTTGGCTTCAATAACTGATGCTTGTCATTGGGCAGATGGCCTGAAGCAGTAAACAGAGAAGCAAGTGGGGTTTCTACAGTTCATGTGATCTGTGCCATTGCTGGGAGAGGGAATCGGATTCTTACATTTCTATGTTTAGTTCAATTTGACTTGAATTCTCCCCAGCCTTTGCAAGCAATGTGGCCTTTTCTTATTCCCTCTGAGAATTGTCCGGAGGGCTATTCCTTCCTCAAAATGTTAGCCATAGTTATGGAAAAGCTGCAAAGCTCTGACATTCTTAATAGTGACAAGACACATCTCTTTTACAATTTTTCTGCCTGATAAATTCTTAACATTTCCTACAGGCAAAAATCACAGGAAAATGTGTGCGGGGGAAAAATGATTTCACTGTCATTTTATTTTCATATAGATGGAAAAGTCTTTTCTACCAGCCCATTAATATTCAGATCATCTCAGGCCAGAATTTTCTGGGCTAATTATTTTGTTCTTGAGTGAACAATAGATATTAAAATTTTTTAGTATGCAGTGAATAAACTGTTGAATAGTTACAAAATATATACTTGACCTATGCTTAATCGTCCTAAGTCTGCGCTCTGTTGCTTGCAGGAGACTAAGTGGGGTGGAGGTGGGGGGTGTAGAAAGGAATTATTCTCAGGGACGCATGACAATTCTGCTAACACACTGGGTCCAGCTCATCCACAGGTCCAGGAGCGACACAGAAAAAAATACGTGTTTTAGAGAGGAGAATTTATTATTAAAAATGGCCACTGCCAGGCAAGTAAGCAGACCTCAAGTGCAGCTGGTTGTAGGAAGGGATGGTGGTTACAGGAGCCTCAGGGATTTTGTTTTTATTTGGCTAACACAGACTGACAGGAAGCACAGCCTTGTCAGTGAAACATGGTGAACCATAGAGGCGTATGCTAGGGGCAACTCTGGAAGGAGGATGATACCATCAGCACAGATCCATCATCCCAGAAAACAGAACTCTGCACACACTCTTTTTATGGTGAGCCACAGCTAACATCCTTTGTCCGTGTACACAGCATGATTTTTAGTTATATAAGTCACATCAATGAAGAAAATAACACAATTTACCTGAAAAGGTTAATGGTTTTCTTGGACACCTAATTTAAAACATTCATCTCTCTGGCTGAAACCATGGCTGTAAAGAGTTAGTATGAAAGCTCAAGTTATAGCTCAAAAGTTCAATAAGCTTCTAAGAGCACTTAATGCCCAAACAGACTAAAAGTGTTTTTATGGAGATCAATGGGCAATTCACTCCTCAGTTACATTTTATTTTTCCTATGAAGTGGAATGGTGGTACAGTTCCCCATAATATTGAAGACACATAAAGCCTTGGTTAAATCTACATACTGAGCAAATCTTTAACATCTAATGTGTACAAGTGGGCACAGGCTGATCTAGGTGAAGGTGGTTGAACATTTGGTGTCTCTTATGGGCGCAAAGAAAACAAAATTTAACTCATCTTTGTAAATTTCAAAAAAAAAATGTACTTGAGTGGGGGAAGGAAAGTTGGCTTCCTTTAATAGCTCCTCACTTAACAGGGATCCTATTTCTAGGGCATGATATGCAGATTTTTAGGAATGTGATCGTGCATCCCACATCAATCAGTCAGTCTCCAGGGGCTAAAGTCAGGCTAACCAGTCACAAGACTAATTTACAAGACAACCAAGTGAGACCTAATTATTATTAAATAAAACATATAGCTATCAAGAGAACTGAATACTTCTATTTACTGATCAGCATATTCCTTCCCTATAGGCAAGTTAAAATATAATTATATGATTTCACAGTCAACATGGGAATAAAGCAAGAACAGTTAATTAGATATTTTATTGCCTAATGTCATCAGGCCCTGAGAGCGTGAAGTATTCATTTCAACACGGACACAGCAACAATGGTCAGTTGCTCCTGGGGGGGAAGCTAGGGTTCAGCTGCAACGCCCCAACACTCTTGCAACGATAGAGAGGTATCAAGAAGTTAGTAGTATTCAGCATACTGTGTTATGCATCTTGTTAAATTTAACGTGCTCAGCTATGCATCACATCAAAAAATATCACCTATGCTTAGTGCACCTCTTGGAACAGATCTGTAGAAAGTTTTATGTATCTAGAGGCTTTTGAGTCTGTTACAACTTCATGGAGGCCTCTGCCAATCCGTGGAGCTGTAGTTCTCAAAAATTTGGGTCTCAGGATCCCTTTATACTCCTAAAAATTATTGATAGCCCCAAAGTGTTACTGTTTATTTTTTATTAAATAAATCAATAATCAATGATTAAAAAATAAAGCTGAATCAAATTTCATGTATTTATTTAAAAAATAATAAACTTCTACTTGATATAAAACACATAAAAGCATAAAACACATTAAAAGCTTCCATTTTTAAAAATTGGTTCTATATTACTTATATTTTCACAAGTATTTTTAACGTCTGGCTTGATAGAAGATAGCTGTATTCATCTTTCTGCTTCTGCTTTCCATCTGTTGATACCACATATCATGCAGCCACTGAAAAACATAATGTGCCATCATGAAAGAATAATGTTGAAAAAGGCAAAGGACCTCAGGCAGCTGTTAATTAAAAATTAAATAGCTTTGATCTCAGGAACACACTGATAAGGTCTTCAAGGACCCCCAAGATTTGCAGATCAGTGCCTTTTCTTTTTTCCTCTACCTCTAATTTTCAAATGGCTCTAACAGTAGTTCTGATTTCTGGCTGCAGGAGAGAGCATGTAAAATTTTAAAAATACCCAACTTCGGGTGCTTGGGTGGCTCAGTTGGTTAAGCAACTGCTTCAGTTCAGGTCATGATCCCAGAGTGCTGGAATTGAGTCCTGCATCTGGGGCTCAGCTCCGTGGGGAGTCTGCTACTCTCTCTGACCTTCTCCCCCTCATGCTCTCTCTTACTCTCTTTCTCTCTCAAATAAATAAATAAAATCTTAAAAAAACTTAAAAATATCCAACTCACATTTATACAGAGGTTAGGGTTAGGGTTCTCCACTCGCTACAGCAACAAGTTTTCCTAGCCTGTTAACTATCCCTCCCCGCCTCCACCCTCACCTTCCAAACTGTCTCCTTAAAGCTGGGGAAACCATTGCTAGCTTGTTGATGCGCAACAACTGGTGTATACACGACTGATACGTGACAACTGGTGTATACTTTTTGACAACTGGTGTATACATGACTGACACATGACAATTGGTATATACATGACTGACGTGTGACAATGGTGTATACACGACTGACGCATGACAACTGCTGTGTATACACAACTGACGCATGACAACTGGTGTGTATACATGACTGATGCGTGACAACTGGTGTATACACGACTGACATGTGACAACTGGTGTATACTTTTTGACAACTGGTGTATACACGACTGATGAGTGACAACTGGTGTATACACGACTGACGTGTGATAACTGGTATATACATGACTGATGCGTGACAACTGGTATATACACGACTGACGCATGACAACTGGTGTATACTTTTTGACAACTGGTGTATACATGACTGATGCGTGACAACTGGTATACACGACTGATGTGTGACAACTGGTGTATACTTTTTGACAACTAGTGTATACACGACTGACACATGACAACTGGTGTATAGTTTTTGACAACTGATGTATACACGACTGATGCGTGACAACTGCTGTATACTTTTTGACAACTGGTGTATACATGGCTGATGCGTGACAACTGGTGTATACTTTTTGACAACTGGTGTATACACAACTGATGTGTGACAACTGGTATATACTTTTTGACAACTGGTGTATACATGACTGATGCACGACAACTGGTGTATACATGACTGATGTGCAACAACTGGTGTATACATGACTGATGTGGGGCAACTGATGTATAGGTAATATGTAACTGATGTGTGACAACTGGTGCATACATGACTGGTGCGTGACAACTGGTATATACTTTTTGACAACTGGTGTGTGACAACTGGCGTATACACAACTGATGTGTGACAACTGGTATATACATGATTGACGCATGACAACTGGTGTATACACAACTGGTGTATACTTTTTGACAACTGGTGTATACATGGCTGATCCGTGACAATTGAATGGCAATTGCTTGATGATGTATGACAACGCCATCATTTGCTGCCCGTCAGCGAGCCAACTATATACACAACAATATTGGGCCATTCAACCAAAAATGTTGACTGGTAAAACCAAGGAAGTCAGCAATCTAAAAGGATAAACAAGGGAGAAACATTTGCGAATATATTCAAAACTATATAAATTGGGCAGAAATCACATGAGAATAAAGCAATTTTGAGACGGATTGTTGGATTGGGAGAAATAACCAATATGAAGATATGAAGGCCTAGGGGAGAAGGAAATCCATTTAAGTTGTCAATGGGTTTTTAAATATTGCAGAGTGGGATTTAGCCCCCGACACACACATTTTGTGGTTCAGCACCGTCACATTCCTGCTAGCTGACAAGGCTTTAACTTCATCTCTGTGTCTTCATCCCTACTTAAAAATCACCTTTCTTTTTCTCCAAGTCCAGTTTTCTCTACATGAAATATCCTCAGGTTTCCTTTCTGTTTTCCCATCCTTCAATTTTTTAAAATTATTTTTTTAAAGATTTTATTTATTTATTTGACAGAGAGAAACACAGCAGAGAGGGAACACAAGCAGGGGGAGTGAGAGAGGGAGAAGCAGGCTTCCCGCCGAGCAGTGAGTCCTATGTGGGGCTCGATCCCGGGTCTCCAGGATCATGACCTGAGCTAAAGGCAGTCGCTTAAACAACTGAGCCACCCAGGCACCCCTAAAATTCTTTTTAAATTGTTTTATATTGCTTGCAATTCTATTTTCCTAGTATTACGGTTACAATATTGCCCCTCGGCTAGGTAAAGAATAAAATCTTATGGTGCTAACTAGTTAACCACCTGGACCACCTGCCATCATTCACCTCTTGGCAACACTTTGCCACTTTCTGGAGGGGTCTCACCACATGTTCTAGTTCACAGTTAATCCCAGACTTGCCATTGCCCTACTGATAACAAATTTAGAGCCGGAGGTTGAATTTTTTCAACAAACGTATCCATGCACCCTACCACTTGTGTTTTGTTTGTTTGTTTGTTTGTTTAAAGATTTTATTTATTTATTTATTTGACAGAGAGAAACACAGCTAGAGAGGGAACACAAGCAGGGGGAGTGAGAGAGGGAGAAGCAGGCTTCAGCTCAACAGGGAGTCCCATGGGGGGCTCAGTCCCAGAATTGCAGGATCATGCCCTAAGTTGAAGGCAGACGCTTAATGACTGAGCCACCCAGGTGCCCCTGCCCCTTGGGTTCAAGTCCAGTCCTTCCTTGTCCGTTCTAAGTAATGGTGCTATAGTCAGCGGGTGAGTGGGCCATTAGCATACAAATTCCTTGAGAAAACATTTTTTTCCCCTAGTATGGTTGGATAGACATAGCCGTTTGAAACATTCCATCTAGAATAACTTAGCTTTAAATTTTCTGTTATATTACCTTAGGGTCCATCGGAGCTCTAAGGTAATATAATGGGAAAATGATGAAGGGAACAATAATTCTTCTCAGGTCACTGCTATCTCAGAGGATGTTGTGCTTCAATATTTGTGTTTCTGCCATTTAAAGTCCCGATGGTGATGCTCTAGAGTGAGCTGAGACCTCCTGTTTCCCACCTACTAATGTCACAACAATAAGTGTCTCTCCAAAATGATTTGTATCATTTTACTCATCAAACTGGATTCACATTAATTCATCTTCAGGAGAGTTTCTGTTGACACATAACATAGAAAAAATATAAAGATTGATTTTTTTTCACTTGTAATTTGTGATGTAAATTCACAAAGTTAAAAATGGTGCTTCTCTGGGAGATAGGAAGTAACTAAGCATTAGGGATCTATACGAAAATTCCCCAGGTACTCTACATTTACGTTTATTTAGTTTGCAGTATAGGAATTTCTGCCATATTTTTAAATTAAATTACTATTTGTATACTTTAAGTTTTATTTGGCAGTAAAATCAAAGTATATGCTTTCCATCATCTTTTTTCTTTTTTAAGTTATTTTGATATGAAAACATTGTACACAGAGATTTTCATCTATATTACATAGATGAAGATATATTACATGTGCGTAAAGTTACTATAAATTGATTAGGTACGCTGAATAAAGTCTAACAGATTGTACCATTTAATAGTGCTTATTTCTTTGGAATGTTTTAACATACCAATAGTTTCCAGTTTTGAGCTATAGGAGAAATGTTTCTGAGTGTGCAATTGACTTTTGTTGTTTCTGGCCTGCTAGCTGCCATGACCGGTTCATAACAGCCCCTGATTTCCTTCTGGAACATCATGGCTCCCACACTGTGTGCTCTGTAATAGTGGGAAGGTAAACCAGGATGCTGTTTCCTCTCACCAAAGATATCAAAGGCATGCCTGGAAGCTCCTGACGTGAGATTCCTTCTCTAAATATTAATCTCCTATTGAACTTCAAGCATTCCAGTGGTGGCTCTTAAGTGACTGGATATCTGTATGATCACTTTCATTCTTATCTTATCCAAGCCTGGTTTTTGGTTGTTTTATTTTTATTTTCAGTTGTTGTTGTTAACTTTGTATGCAGTCTTTTCTTTTCAAAAATTCCTTTTTTCTTTTCTTTTATTTTATTTTCTGTTCTTTCTTTCTTTCTTTCCCTTTATTTTATTTTATTTATTTATTTGACAGGGAGATAGATCACAGGTAGGCAGAGAGGCAGGCAGAGAGAAGGAGGGAAGCAGACTCCCTGCTGAGCAGAACCCAATGCGGGCCTCGATTCCAGGACCCTGAGATCATGACCTGAGCCAAAGGCAGAGGCTTTAACCCACTGAGCCACCCAGGTGCCCCTCTGTATCTTCTTTTTAAGGAAACAGGGGATGGGAAGGGAGAGGGAATCTCAAGCAGACTCCACGCCAAGCACAGAATCTGACAGGGAGCTCAATCTCATGACCCTAAAATTATGACCTGAGCCAAAATCAAGAATCAAACACTTAACCAACAGAATCACTCAGGAGCTTCCCAAAATTTCATTTCTGCCAGGCTGTTAGGATCATTTTCTGTTATTTGCAACCAAGGTATCCTGAATGACAGCTTCAAGAACACACTTTTTGGATTTTAAGTTTTATTTCTTAGGTATTTGGGGTCCACTTCAGAAATAAAAAGCATAATTATACCCAGTGTGTCTGAACTCCCCATCAGTGTTTAATTTTTTCCTTCCCTTCCTAGTGTTTCAGCAGAGGCTCTAAGTTGAAAGAATACAGTGATTTCCAAGTACATAAAATAAAGTTGCTAAATCATCTATGTAGCCAGGGACAAACTACTGTGGAGGTGACTCTGTCTACATTACTCAGTACCCAGCTCCAGGCTCTGAAGAGAGTTGAACATGGAGACTCTCAGCTATTTGGAGAAAACTGTCAGTATTTTGTGAATTGAACACACACCACACACACAAGAAAGGCAGTAATTTTTTTCCTCTATCACCACAGGCAAAATGAGGTTTCATTTATTTTTAAAAAATAATTTATTTCATTGTAGTTTTTCAGTGTTCTAAGATTCATTGTTTATGCCCCACACCCAGTGCTCCATGCAATACATGCCCTCCTCAATACCCACCACCAGGCTCACCCATCCCCTCTTCCCTGCCCTTCCAAAACCCTGGTTTGTTTCTCAGAGTCCACAGTCTCTCATGTTTCATCTCCCTCTCTGATTTACCCCAGTTCACACTTCCTTTCCTTCTCCTAATGTCCTCCATGTTTCTCCTTATGCTCCACAAGTAAGTGAAACCATATGATAATTTACTTTCTCTGCTTGGCTTATTTCACTCAGCATAATCTCCTCCAGACCCATCAATGTTGATACAAAAGTTGGGTATCTGTCCTTTTTGATGGAGGCATAATATTCCATCGCATACATAGACCATATCTATGGAATCTATGGATAAAGAATTATCCATTCATCTGTTGAAGGGATTCTTGGCTCTTTCCACAGTTTGGCAATTGTGGCCATTGCTGCTATGAACATTGGGGTACATATGGCCCTTCTTTTCACTATATCTGCATCTTTGAGGTAAATACCCAGTAGTACAATTGCAAGGTCATAGGGTAGCTCTAACAGTTCTTGTAGAATTCAAGAGATGTTCTCTGAAAATTGCAGGACAGAAAGAATGACTGTCATCTATATATCTATCTATCTATCTGCCAGAGTCCTGCTCCAGCTGAACCAGGAAGTCCCTGAAGGAAAGGGCGGCATTGGCAATACAATAAATAAGAGCCCAGAATATTCTTTTCCCATCACCTGCCAGGCATCTGTCTTGCCGGCTTTCAGTGTCTTTATTTATAGGCAACAAGTTATAGATTAAAAGAAAAAATCTTTTCCAGTAGATGATTTTAGAGAATACAGTGTATTGACCAGTGAAAAATATTTTTGCTGGTGTTTATGTCTATAATTTACGTCAAAACCCTCAACTAAAATGGGAATAGGTTTGATCAGTAAGGTTTGTTTTTTTTTTTTATCATTTCTTACATCTTGTTTCCAGGTAATAAAGGGTAGGTTAATCATTGGTGTATTTTAAGCAGGTCTTACAGAAAAGAAAGGAAATAACAACATAATTAAAAGGCTTAGATGAGTTAGTTACATACAAAGTTGTAGTTTAAGCTAAGTTATTAACAAACCAGCCAGGAGTCAATATGGCTGGCATAGTAATCATCCTAAAGAGAAGTGTAACTTATTTTTCAAAAGTAAAGGTGCTTGTACAGGCCTCTTCTTAGTGACTGGGTGTGTAAGCATCATGGAGGACTGTATTTATAGATCCTCTGTATGCAGGGCAATGCTCTTACTAATACCTTATTATTTTTATATTTAACCATTCATTTGACCATTCAAAAGCCTCGACAATCTCCCCACAGATCTGCCGGAGATTGAAAGGGAAAGTGCAAAAGGTACACTCTCTTGAATAAATCTAAAGACTGCAAGGGATTTTGGTTTGGCTTAGAACACCCTGAGGGCCTGTCAAGGATATTGTGCTTTACTTTTAGGATAAAGACCAATCAGTAGAAAAAGGAGATGCCAGGTTTGCACTATCAGCAAGAGTGAGGCTCAGACTGCCCTGTCCTCACTGTGACCATGTCAGGCCTAGTGGGGTTATTTTCTGGCGGCAGGAGCTGTGCTTCTATTGCTACCTTCTCACTGAGACTTACGGAAGTCAGCGGGTTTTCCCGTGAGGCAGGATCTGTGCTCAGACTGTCATCTTCCCCACGGTCACTCCGTCAGCTTGCGAGACCGGGTGGCTCCTGGCATCTATCTATCTATCATCAATCTATCTATCATCAAGGGAGAGAAAGAGAGAGAAAGAAAGAAAATGAGAGAGAAAGTAAATAAATTGGAAACGTCTTCATATGCCTATATATCCAGGAATTTGAGATTGGGTTAATTAAGTATTCTATATCCATATTAAGGAATATGTTTAGTTATTGAAATGATGGCACCTTTGGGGTGCCAGGGTGGTGCAGTCAGTTGAACATCCGAATCATGGATTCCGCTCCTGTTGTGATCTGAGGGTCCTGAAATCGAGGTGAGGGCAGAGTGTAGTTGAGATTCGCCCTCTCCCTCTGCTCCTCCTGCTCTTGCTCTTTCTCTCTAAAGTAAATCTTTTTTAAAAAATGAATAAAATGATGGCACCTTTATATTTAGTCACATCAAAATATTCATAAAATATGTGTAAATGAAAATCAACTATCAACTATTCTTATTGTATATTCATAATATATGTACACAAAAAATTTTATAACAAAGTAGTGGAAGAAAATAAATGAAAATAATAGTGCAAGTTATCTCTTAAGAATTTTCCGAGGTCATTATCCTTTTTTTTATTTTGGCTTATACAAAGTTTTAACTTTTCTGTATAATAAATTTTATGTGAAAAAATATGTGTGCTTACTTTTCAAAACACTTGACATTTTTAACATAGTTTATAGTGATAGCAGCAGCCTCAAGGTATGTCAGTAAAAACAGAGAAATGATTAAACCTTTCTGAAGCCTAATCTGAACCTGTTTGGAGGAATGAAATCACAATCATGGTACCCGTGAAGCTTTGGAGTTAGACAGCCTGGGCCTGGTTTCTGGTTCTCAAATTCTAGTAGAATGTCACTAAACCAGTGTCTTTACCTCTCTGGGTCCCAGATTCCTTATCTGTCACATGAGTGTGTTTGGGAAGGCTGCCTTGCCCAACTGCTGCAAACATAAAGCGATGAGCATCAAGTGTTAACCGATGCTTATGATCGGATCATCCAATAATGTGATGACAGTGAGGACGGTGCCTTCATGAAGAGGCTCACCACTCTTGCCTTACAAAAACATGATGACCTAGATCTGCAGAACAATTTCAAGAGGTAATTTGGTCTCCTCCTACTTCTCTAGGGTTCAAAACATCTTCTGTTGCAATCACTTGGCACAGTGCTCATGACCTGAGGGGCTCCATGGCAGCTCCCACAATATCACTTTAAAG
Source organism: Spilogale gracilis (assembly GCA_004023965.1). Taxonomy (NCBI): domain Eukaryota; kingdom Metazoa; phylum Chordata; class Mammalia; order Carnivora; family Mephitidae; genus Spilogale; species Spilogale gracilis. The sequence continues at coordinate 71,813 of PITA01008369.1, forward strand.
TACTTTCAGCGAAGGACAAATAGAATGAATCTAACCTTTTCCAAGTTGGATCAGTTTTGTAGTCCTTCATGATGTTTTCATTAGCCAGAGGTATGTTAATTGTTGTGTTAGGAGGAAAGACCTCTGTGAATGAATCTGTTTGGTTAATTTTTTTTTTAATTCTGTCTCCTGAGTGCCTTTAATAATTTAATGTAGGACATATGTCTCTGTGAATGAAGGTTAATCATTCAGCATTTTTCAAACCTATTTTTTTTTTCAGGAACCATCTGAAAGGAGTATGGGATGCATCAATCCAGGGTTTCACATAAATGTTTTACAACGTTTATTATTCACAAAAAGATATTTTATCCCTCAATAACTACTTGACATTAAAGAATATAATTGCCATCCTAAATGATTGAGATATTGCACAGTTTGAAAAACATTTGCAGATATCAAGATAATGTTGAGCATGCTAACTTGGAACCAGGTTCTTTATATCTTCAAAAAGAAACAATAAAAAGATGGAAATACAATCTATAGTGAATTAATGCCTATAACATCTGTAATTGAATTCTGTAATAAACCCAAAATAATGAGGTTATTTATTCCACTTAAATATATGTTAATTTTTTTTAAGTAATGGTTGGTCTTAATTAATTGCTTAATGCAACCTAAAAAAGCAGATGACTCTAAGTAAATTTAAATATGACAATTTATTTTGAGTCTTTCAATTTTCTCAACTGGAAACTTTAAATTACTTTTAATAAAAAAATCTAAAATATAAAAGCATTCCAAAAAATCACATTTGGTTTATTTCCGTTTCTAAACTATATTGATTTGTTTTGTATTCCCTTAGAGATACAAATCATCTCATTAATTTTGAGGATCAGTTGATGTGTATTCAGACTGCAGCTTTCCCCTAGATACAAACAGCAAGGGCACCAATTAGGATAGTGTTTTCAGTGAGGCAGGCAGTTCTTCATGAAGAACCGGAATAAAACCAGCCGAGCTCACTGGGAGATAGCACTGGGTCTGGCCTCTGCCTCAGGCTACAGTCAAAATTAAACTCAAGTATAATAATCACAAACCCAAGTGACCAGCATTTGACAAAACATAGAGGTGATTTCCTAGCTCTGGAACTAAATAAGAGTTAAACACAGCTCGTCTGAAGATCAAGAAATAGACATGACAATTCTAGATACACAATGAAAATAGTTCATGCCACCATTGTGTTATTCCTAAAGAATAAGAAGACATGATACTAACAAGATAGAAATGACTTTTTTCAAAATCAGTAAGACTGATATGACATTTTACATGCAATTACTGAAAAGCCACAATCAGGCATTCAGACAAATATTCAAAAATCAATATGTCTTTCACCCACAAAGTAGAAAATTTGAATATAGTTACTATTTTTCCTCCATGTTATCTTGCCCAATATTTTACTGAATTCTAAATTCACTCACTTTTACTGAATTATAAACTTAGTTACAGAGATTTTAACTTTCTTCAGTTGTGAAATACTTCAAACATACAGGAAAATGTAGAAAACTTTATAATGGACAGTTATCTATTTCCTACCAAATTTAATTACCTTCATATTGTGTGATAATTGTTTCAGATTTTTTTAAACAAACAAAACATTAACGATGTAATAACAGTTCAATTCCATTTTTTTCCTCTCCCTTCATTCCCCAGATAATTTTGAATTTATATATTTTTTTAATTTATTTGACAGAGAGAGCAGAAGCAGTGGGGAGTGGCAGAGGGAAAAGCAGGCTCCCCACTGATTTGGGAGGCTGACACGGGGCTCAATCCCTGGACCCTGGGCTCATGACCTGAGCCAAAGCAGATGCCTAACCAACTGAGCTACCCAGGTGCCCCTAGTTTTGAATACTTCAGTGCCAAACAGTATGTTAGGGGCAAAAGATGCATAGTGTGAACAAGTATTAGAGCTCAAGTCCCAGATCTCATGTCGCTTGCTCAGAAAATGTAATTATACATAAATTATTGCTCAGTGCTATGACAAGAGGAATTGTGGTGTGAAGGACTAGAGTTTGAGAGAGGATTTCTTTTAGACGGATTTGGGTGTGGGTTTTCTTGTTCTTTTTAATCAACTTTTCCAGATTTTGATATGAGATGATTGATGACCACAGAAAAATTACAAGTATTTCGCACTTCCAAAGGCTAATATTTTACACAATCAATTATTACCTCCTTTCTTACAAAAAGTCCTGGTCAAAATATAACCTGTGATTACCTTTATTTAAAAAAAAAAACAACTTTATTTTTAGAATGAATTTATGTTGACAAAAACAAGTTGAATAGAAAGTACAGTTACCATATATCCTCTCCCCAACACCTGCATAACTTCCCCTTATCACTGATGAACACATATTAACATATCATGATCACCCAGAGTCCATAGTTTACATCAGGGTTCCCTTTTGGTGTTGTATATTCTATAGATTTTGGCAAGTATATAATAGCATGTATCCACCATTATAGTATCATACAGAATGTTTCATTGCTCTAAAAATGCACTATACTCAGTCTTTTCATCCTTCCTTTCTCCCAGCACCTGGAAACCACTGATCTTTTTACTATCTTCATAGTTTTACCTTTTATAGAATATCAAATAATTGGAATCATATAGTGTGTATAGATATAGTCTTTTCAGATTGGCTTCTTTCACTTAATAATAAACATTTAAGTTTCCTCCATGTATTTATGGCTTGATAGCTCATTAATTTGGGGCAATGAATAATATTTCATGGTCTGAATGTACCACAATTTATTTATTCATTCACATTCTGGGGGCATCTCTGTTGTTTCCAAGTTTTGAGGTTACCAATAAAGCTGCTATAAAAATTGGCGTGCACATTTTGTGTAGATATAAGGTTTCAACTCCTTTGGGTGATACCAAGGAACACAACTGCTGGATAATATAATAAGTTTTATGGTTAGTTTTAGAAAAGCTGTCAAAATGCCTCTCTGGGCAGCTGTACATTTTTCATTCCCATCAGTAATGAATGAGCATTCCTATGTCCACACTTTGTCTTGTTTGAAGTTTTTGCTATTTTAGTAGGTTTATATTAGCATCCCATTGTTGTTTTAACTTACATTTCCCTAATGACTTTTGATGTTAAATCTCTTTTTATGATTTATTCCCATCTGTATATCTTCCTTGGTGAGGTATTTGTTCAGAACTTTGTCCGTTTTTTTCATCAAGTTTTTTTCTTATTGTTGATTTTTGAGAGTTCTTTATATATTTTGGATATCAGATATATCTTCTAAACTATTTTCTCTCAATCTGTGGCTTGTCTTTTAATTCTCTTAACACTGTCTTTCATAAAGTAAAAGTTTTACTTTCAATTATGTATGTATAGCTTATTCATTATTTTGTCACAGATCATGCCTTTGGTGATTTATCTAAAAAGTAATCACCACATCCAAGATTATTTAGATTTTTCCCTATGTTACCTTTTAAGATTTTTATAGTTTTACATCTTATACATATGCCTATTATCTACTTTGATAATTTTTGTAAAGTGTGTAAGACCTATATCTACATTGATTTTTTTTGCATGTAGATGTCCATTTGTCATAGCACTATTGTTGAGAAGGCTGTCATTTTGACATTGTATTGTCTTTACTCTATTGTCAAAAACAGTTGAGTATATTTATGTGGACCTATTTCTAGACTCTCTGTTCTGTTCAACTGATATCTTTGTATATTCTTTGCTAGTGCCACACTGTCTTCTTTACCTGAGATTCATAGTAAATCTTGAATTTTTATTAGGAAAAAAAATTTTTGAATAGTGTGGACAGTTAAATCTCTCTTGTGAAGTGATATCTAGAAAAAAAAAAGAAAGTAGCAAACCAGGCAGATGTTTTTGGGTGAACTATTTCAGGTGGAGGAAACTGTAAGTGCAAATATCTGAGGAGAATAATATTTGATTTCTTGAAAGAAATGCAAAGCTACCTGTGCAGCTGGAAAAGTGAACACGAGGAAGAGTGAAAAGGAATAAAGTAGGAGTAGGAGCAAGCACTAAGTCAGGTGGGGCAGTGTAAACCCTGCTAAAGGTCTTGGGTTATATTTTTAAGGGTAACAGAACCCATCAGAAGATTTGAGCAGGCAGTCAGTGATGCAATCTGATTTACATTTTTTTTTTTTTTAGATTTTATTTATTTGACAGAGAGAAACACAGCCAGAGAGGGAACACAAGCAGGGAGAGTGATAGAGGGAGAAGCAGGCTTCCCGCCAAGCAGGGAGCCCGATGTGGGACTGGATCCCTGGTCTCCAGGATCATGACTTGAGCCGAAGGCAGTCACTTAACCAACTGAGCCACCCAGGCGCCCCTGATTTCCATTTTTAAAGAATCATTGGATGCTTATGGATAATCAATATTTTGTTTTATGTGGGGAAAGAGTACAATAGAGACAGAATAGGACAGAATATAAGTAGAGACAACATTTAGAGGACTCTTTTGGCAGTCTAGCACAGAGTTAATAGGAGCACAGAATAAGATGATATCCATGGAGATTTGGAGAAGGAATTGCATTCTGGATGTACTCTGAACTCTGAAAATAATGCAGAGAAGATGGATCAAATGTCAGAAGATGGGATATGAAAGAAGAAGCTAGAATGGCATCGTAAATTCTGGTCTAAGCCTTGATGGATGTAGATATCATTGAATTAAGCAGAAAGCTTTTAGAGAAGAACAGCTTTGCTGAAAAATATGAAGTCCTATTTTTTGACCATGTTAAGTTTCATAGTTTATTGGAAATTCAAGTGGAAATGTCAAGTAAGCATTTAGATATAGAAGTCAGTATAGAGACACACAGTGTAGAGTCATCAGCACATAGATGATACTTAAAGCTGGTCAGAGTCTGGCTCCACCCATCTACCTTTTGAAAGAAATAAAGTGACTCACTAATATTTTCCAAGTTTGAAAATTAGTACCTAAGTAAATAGCAATTTAGCATCAACCAATTACTGTGTTATAAGGTAGTTCTGTATATAACACCTAACTCAGATTTTTCATTAAGCATATCCTGTGCCCATGATTTTTATCCTTCAAATATAATATATTTTAGCATCCCATTTGACCTATTACTGTGGTTTTCTGTTTATCCTCATTTTTTTTTCTCCAGGACTCTTTAAAAAGACAAGAAGTAAAGGTATTATTTGGAGAGACAATTTAAAGTCTAAGCTGTAGTCAATACGAGATGGAAATGAGGATATAGATTCAAGGAATTTTATGGAACCAAAATTGAAGAATCAGTTTGTATTATTTTCCTATGCCTGGTATAAAAAGGTACTATGAACTGGGTGGCAAAAACCAGAAATTTATTCTCACCCATTTCCAGCGCAAGAAGTCTAAAATAAGGTGTCAGGAGGACCATTCTACTTCTAAAAGCTCTAGGGAAAATCTTTCCTGGCCTCTACCTAGGATCTGGTAGTTGGCCATCCTTGGATTTTTTTTGTATCGTAACTGTGCCATTACAATCTCTGTTTCCTTCTCTACATGATCTTCATCTCTCCCTGCGTGTCTTCTGGGTCACCAACCATTGGATTGAGACCCCACTCTACTCCAGCATGACATCATCTTAATTTCATCCTTGAAGACCCATTTTCCCAAGTTCATATTTACACATCTTCAGGGTTAGGACTTTAACATAATACAATTCAAGGTACAGCACAGTTGAATATGGGAGGTAAGGCAGAGAGACAAAGGGGCAAGGATAGTTGGAGTAAAAGAGGAAAGAGTCATATATCATTCCCAGGATTCTACCTAAGTGATAGGCTAGTTTGATTTAGATAAACAAGGTTGGAAATGTGAGAAATAATGCCACGTTTGAGTGTCTATGGAAAGCTCAGACTCAGATATCTGCAAGAGCTGGCTACATGTGTCTGAAGCTTGGTAGACTTCTGGACCATGAAGAGTCCTCAGCATATGGGTAGTAGTGGAAACCATAAATGTATAGATAAAATAACTTAATCATAGCTATCATGTATTAAGCATATAAGGTGTGTTAGTCATTATATCAAGCACTTAGTGTGTATTCACTAATGTAATCCTTATGACAACCTTATAAATGCTGTACAATTATTTTCCCCATTTTACAGATTTGGAAAACGAGTCACAGAAAGATGAAATCACTTGCGTAGTTAGTAACTTGCTGAGGAAGATTCAATTTTAGGCTGTTTGAGTAGAAAGCCTATATATAAAACAACTGAAGTCTCTTGATGTGTCAAAGGAGAGCAACGGAAACTGAGAAATCCATGCCCATATATGGAATCATGGAAGAAATAGCCATTTCTTTCCTTTTTTTTTTTTTTAAGATTTTATTTATTTGACAGAGAGAAACACAGCTAGAGAGGGAACACAAGCAGGGAGAGTGAGAGAGGGAGAAGCAGGCTTCCCACAGAGCAGGGAGCCCCATGTGGGTCTCGATCCTGGAACTCCAGGATTATGACCTGAGCCAAGGGCAGACACTTAATGACTGAGCCACCCAGGCACCCCAAAATAGCTATTTTTAAAAATATTTTATTTATTTATTTGACATAGAGAAATACAGCTAGAGAGGGAACACAAGTGTGGGGAGTGAGAGAGGGAGAAGCAGGCTTCCTGTGCAGGGAGCCTGATGCGGGACTTAATCCCGAAACTCTGAGATCATGACCTGAGCCGAAGGCAGTCGCTTAACCAACTGAGCCACCCAGGCACCCCCAAAATAGCTATTTCACCTGGACGTGAGATTTTTCCCACTCTGAGGAATTTTGCCTCTTCTTCATAATTTAGAGGACGGAATTATGGTCAGTGTGTGGTGGTGAAGTAAGTTTAACATAAAATTAAAGCTATCTGAAATGTAATGTCAAGTCTTAAGACAAGAGAGTCTCCTTCCCTTAAGATACTAGACCCCCAGAACATTTTTAAGAAATGTTATGATATTGAAATGAGGCTACTAAGACTTTTGAAGGATTTTACAAAGAAATGCAAGACTGCATGGCCATGAAGAGGCATTCCAACTATGAGATTCCATAAGACATTACATTTGATTGAAAATATTTTTTTGAGTTTTTTAAGTTATCCAGACTAGCTAATTTTGAAAACAGATTTAATAAAGTCATACTCTTAAGAAAAAATATTTATTGTTAAAAATACAAGATTTAAACAATTGTTGCAACATGATAATAAAAATTTGTATTAACGTAATTACATTTACAAAACATTTTTAAAAATATTTTATTTACTTATTTAGAGAGAGTGAGTGAGAGCATGAGAGGGGAGAAGGTCAAAGGGAGAAGCAGACTTCCCCACGGAGCTGGGATCCTGATGCGGGACTCAATCCCAGGACTCCAGGATCATGACCTGAGCTGAAGGCAGTGGCTTACCCAACTGAGCTAGCCAGGCACTCCACATTTACAAAACATTTTGATAAAGCCTCCTTATAGAGGATATTAAGGCCATGGCATTTTTAGGCCTGGAACTATTAACTATTTGCAACTCCAGTTTTACAACTAATGAATGCATGAGAAATATTTGTCAGAGAAATTTTTCTTCCTGATATACTATTATTGATGAGTGGGAAGCAGTGCCTTGTCTTCTTTTAAAAAATAAATTTTCATAGAGGAAATTGCTTATTCAAATTAAGATATTTCACTGAAGAACTGATGTTAGATCCAGAGTTTTCAGATTACAGAATATCAATAAGAAATAAAGAAAAAGATTAGAAAATCTGTTAGAAACCTCAATAGGTTTACAAAAACCATCCTGAACTGTGGAACTGAATATATTCAGATTTTACTAAAAAGAGATAAGATCCAGAATGTGTAATAAGAGATTTTATCTGAGCAAGGGGGCTTATTTTATGAAGAATGCATTTAAGAATATTAGCTTTTAACTATCCATTCCAAGGAATGAATCTAAATTAGATGATGTTTAGTAGTTATCATTTAGTTATTAGAAATAAATCATACTGAATCATAGCTGTAGGTCCTTTAATTTGTAAACAGATTTTTAAAAAACAATTTACAATGGAATCCTGCTTCTGTACATGTGCGTGTGTGTGTGTGTGATGAAAATAAGAGGCACTTTCATGGCTTAAATTTTGTGTGGGATGGGATGTTTTATCTTTTTTTTTCAAAGCTATTTTATATTAAATTACATTAAACCAGTCTCAGTTTTTAGGCCCTCTGACCAGAGATATCTGTAAGCAAACATTTTAAATCATGTGCATAACCATACATTTTTAGAATTTTTATAACCATAGTCAGGTAAAGTACCAGATGTGACTATATACGTTATATAGGATCATCAGATATTATTTGTTGTCTGCATTTATATTCTATGTTCTAGTGGTGTCTACAGTTACATAATGTTTCCTATTCATTTAATCTAAGAGTGGATATTTGAAATATGTAATTGAAAGTATGAGAAATAATAGTAGATAATAAATGTATTTCATTAGATTTCACAATAGAAATGGAAATGTGGTCTTACAAAGTAAATAGATCATTATCATTAAAATTATATCTTTGATTATAAAACAGTTGTATTTAAAGTAGATAACCAAACCATGTAGGCTTTTTGCTTAAAATTTTCAATAAGTTGTATTTTGATTAATTTTATTATAATTCTCATTCTGCATTATTATTCCAAGGCAGTATGACCAGATAATTAAATTACCTATGACTTTCCAGCTAATTTTCAGATTTTTGGGAATATATGCTACTTTTCATCCTCTAATTTATTCAAACTTTGACCTGGCAAGTTTTTTCCTCCTCCAAATTAACCTAAGGATAAGTTTCACAGAATAGTAACATTTTAATAAAATTGAGTAGTATAGTATGGATTATCATAAATGAAGTTCAACTTTTTTTTATTATAAATATTCCTAAAAACCTAGAGAGACAGCTTTGAAGTGGCAGGCACAAGATAAGTAATTCCTTCTTTTTAATCAGTGAATTCACCATTAGGTTATGTTAGTCATCTGACAAGTCATTTTTTGGTTCCTTAGGGCATAAATATTCCATAGCACCATCTTTACAACTGGGTCCTTTTCTAATTAGAGATCATGTTTGCCTGTAACAGAAAGTCTTCTCAAGCCTTAAACACATAAGGGTTAATTTTTGTCATGTAATAAGAACATCCACAGCAAATAATAAAGTGACTTCTCTGAGCTTTCAGAGTCCAGGCTCCTTCTACATGTTTGTTCAGATCTCCTTAACTCAAGCCCTTCATTTTGATGTTCAAATGCTGGCTTCTATGCATCCAGACACTGCATTCATTTTTGCTCCAGGTAGTTACAGGTTAAGGGCAAGGAATAAAGACCAGCTGGACCAGCTAAGTCAGTTTTCTTTAAACATGTAAATAAACCATAATATCAAAACCATTCCAGGAATGCCCACCTGGCTGTTTCCATTTATATTCCAATGGCAGCAAGTATATTCAACAGCCACTCCTTGATGTAATAAAGGATTGGCTGTGAGTCCATATAACCAGGAACATTGTCATACAAAACAAAATTGCAGTTCTTTTAGAAAGGAAAATGGGAAAAATGAATATTAGGCAGTGAAGAAAGTCTGTTATAGAACCCACACCTGGTTTATGAAAAAAATTCCTCAACTAGAAGACATACAGACGGCTAACAGATACGTGAAAAAATGTTCATCACGCATCATCGGGGAAATGCAAATTAAAAACACAATGCAATACCAAAATGGCTAAAATTAACAATTTGGGAAACAACAGATGTTGGTGAAGATAGAAAAGGGAACCCTCTCGCACTGTTGCCGGGAATGCAAACTAGTACAGCCACACTGGAAAACAGTATGGAGTTTTGTCAAAAAGTTAAAAATAGAGCTACCCTAAGGTCCAGCAATTGCACTACTGGATATTTATCCAAAGGACACAAAAATAGGAATCCAAAGGGGCATCTTCATCCCAATGTTTATAGCAATAATGTCCACAGTAGTCAAAATACGGAAAGAGCCCAGGTGTTCATCCACAGATGAATAGATAAAGAAGATGTGGTATATATAAATATATATTTATATAAATATACATCTATATCTGTATCTAATGGAATATTACTCATTCATCCAAAAGAATGAAATTTTACCATTTCCAACAACATGGATGAAATATGCTAAGACAAATAAGTTAGTCAGAGAAACACCAAAACTATATGATCTCACTCATATATGGAATTTAAGAAACTTACAGATGAACATAGAGGAAGGAAAAAAAATAAAATAAGATAAAAACAAAGAGAGGGCCAAATCCTAAGAGATTCTTAACTATGGGGAACAAACTGAGTGTTCCTGGAGGGGAAGAGGATGGGAAATGGGATAATTAGGTGAAGGGCATGAGGGAAGGCCCTTGATGTAATGAGCACTGGGTGTTATATGCAAATGATGAAACACTGAACTCTACTCTGAAACTAATAATACACATATGTTAACTAACTTGAATTTAAATTTAAAGAAAACTTTCAACCTAACCTCTGTTTATTAGTGACATGAAGTTTTCTACCTTTAATCTACCTAATCAAATTTTAGTTACTTTAATCACTGCTACTCAGAAATAGTGCTTTGAAAAGCAGCCCTAGAAGTTTTACATCCCCTTATTCCCTTGGCCTGCCTATTGCCCAGTGAACTCCTATTTCATCATTTTTCCCATCTTCTTATTCCATACTGAATTCATTCTCTGCCCTCTTTGTGATTTGTAGGCTTTCAAACTTCTCCCGAGTCTGGTGCAAAATCAGTTCCCTTCTAAATGTATTTACCAACCTCCTTCTCCTGTCCTCACATTCCTGTATCATTGACCTGGCAGTCAGAACTTTTATCCATTCCCTCAGTTATTCTCAAGTCCCTCTCGCATGAACTTCCCACAGAATGTCTACCACTAAGACCAATGTAGACGGTTCCAAACAACCTCCACCACCTTGGCTCCCAAGCAAGTAGGGAGGAAAGGTTGGGAGCCCTTAATTTCATACCACCACCACCCCACCAAGTGCCTGAGGCACACCCTCTTTATATTTAGGAATCACAGGAATCTGGTAAGTGTGGTCCAAGCAAGGACTAATGGCCCTTGAATAAAGGTTTAGGGACAACAGAGTGGAGCGAAAGAGAGAGATCTGCCTGTCCCTCTCAAATATTTTTCCCTAAGTGTGTATCCTCTATGCTTTTTCAAGGAACTAGAGACAGGAAATGGTTTTCCACATCATCAAAATACTTTCTTAAAACAATGAGCCACCAAGGCCTAGGTACATAAAAGGGTAGGGGCCAAACTGGTAGAAAGAAGAGGAAAATTCCCAGGGCTCATTAATACCTTAAAATAAGATCCTCCCATCCCATATCAACATAGAAGCTATCTTATCCTGAGGCTCTGGCTTCCCAATGCTAATACTTTCTGATTTCAGAAAAAAAAATTAATATGCAACATCTGCCTGCTAATTATAATATAATAATACAAATATAAAAGAATACATTTTATGAAATCTCAGCAATGCACAGTCTTTCTACTCTCTAGACCACCAATATTATAAATCCCTCTTCCTGAACCTCCTAGACCCATAGAATATGAAATATTATAGCAAGACAATTTTTAATGCTGAGAATCAAGTAGTTCATGGTTAATTTGCATGCAAAAAAGTGGATAATTTCTCAAAATCACAGGAAGCAAAGAATTCAAAATAAAAAAATAAACCTTTGGCGATTAAAAATTACTGTGAATTTAGAAGATGAAAACTTCTTGATATAGTTACTTGGTGCCAGGGAACTCATTCTCACTGATTCTACAGGATTCTGTTAACATAGGCCACCAGCCAGCACTCACATGAACTTTTTGTTATGGTGAACTTTTTATTGCAATGGTGTGTGTAGGAGGGATCTGACCTGTATGTGCCCTGAGAATTCTTTTCCAGACTATAACTCACTTTGACAAGGCATTTAGAAACACAGTATACTTTAAATATCTCCAGGTTTCAGAATCCTATGCCTCTAAAATTACATCCACTTAACGGAATAATTGTTTGGCTTTGAAACAAAATACGTCCAGGGATCTGCTTAGTAATTTTATTTAAAAATTAATAATTATTACTAATAATGTCTAGTATTTATTGGATATGATGCCAAAAGTCTGAATTCAAGATTTCCCTCTTGGTGCAAATATCATTTGAAAAACTACATATTTTTGTATTTACTTTCAGATGCTTGTGAAGTATGACCACAGGGCTATTTAACTCTGTGAACTGGTATTTCTAAATTTGGACCTAACAGGAAAAACTTTCAAAGAAAACGCCTTCAATATTGTGTTTAAGATTCTAGATAAGTTCAGCAGCAAGTGATACATGAAATCTGAATGTGATCTATATTAGTAATAAGAGTGTGGGAATGTAAGCTGGTGCAGCCGCTTTGGAAAACAGTGTGGAGATTCCTTAAAAAATTAAAGATACAGCTAACCTATGACCCTGCAATTGCACTACTGGGCATTTACCCCAAAAATACGGATGCAGTGAAAAGAAGGGCCATATGCACCCCAATGTTCATCGCAGCAATGGCCACAATCGCTAAACTGTGGAAAGAGCCAAGGTGCCCATCAACAGATGAATGGATAAAGAAGATGTGGTACATATATACAATGGAATACTATGCCTCCATTAGAAAGGATGAATATCCAACTTTTGCAGCAACATGGACTGGACTGGAAGAGATTATGCTGAGTGAAATAAGCCAAAAAGAGAAAGTCAAGTATCGCATGGTTTCACTTACTTGCAGTGCATGAGGGGTAAACTGGAGGACAGTGGGAGAAGGAAAATAAATGGGAACTAGGGTAATCTAGGGAGGGAAACGAAACAACAGAGACTTTGGACACAGAAACAAACTGAGGGACTTGGAGGGAGGGGGTGGAGGGATGGGAGAACTTGGTGGTGGGTACTGGGGACACCTAAAGCATGGAGCACTGGGTGTGGGGAATGGGGAATGAATCTTGGAACACTGGGAAAAAAAATTTAGTAACAATATAAAAAAAAAAATCACAGAGCACACAGAAAAGACAAAAAAGTACAGAATTTTAAGGAAGAAGTTTAGAAACAGCATAGCAGAAAAGATGTAACATATTAAAATGATGATCTGACTACACAAAAAGAAACTT
>PITA01008370.1:0-84951 GCA_004023965.1 Spilogale gracilis
GCTCCCTGCTCGGCGGGAGGCCTGCTTCTCCCTCTCTCACTCCCCCTGCTTGTATTCCCAATCTGGCTGTGTTTCTCTCTGTCAAATAAATAAAATCTTAAAAAAAAAAAAGAAAAAAAGAAAAAAAGAACCACTGCTCTGATGATATTTATGCTTTTTTTCACCTCTGGATTTTGGCTATTATAAACAGCAGCAAAGAATATCCTTATATATGCCACCTTATGTACACATCAGAACACTTCTTCAGGGAAAGATAAATCCCCAAGTCATTTCAACCAAGGTGCTCTCACACATTAGCAGGGACTCATGAAGCAGGGCTTTTCTAGAGGAAGCCTATTTCTGTTCCACATCTCTTTTCAGGTGTTTTCCAGACCTGGGTCAGAGCATGTTCCAGTTCACAGAAAGCCCAGAGCCATGCCTGCCTTTACATCTCTGGGAATGCAGCTCTCCGATGAGGTGGGTCGTTCCTACCTGTCCATCTAAGGGAGGTGGCACATTCATGATTTCAAAGAGTCCACCTTCTTCCACAGAGGCTGTCCTTAGTGAGTGCCACTCCTCTGCCCATAACGTAACTCATAATTTCTATGGTGAGAGGTGATCTCTGGTGGGACGCCCTGCTGGTGGGGATGCCACTACTTGCCAAAATGTCAAGCTCAGAATAGGAGTAAAATGTCAGGAACTATTAGGTTGATTTTTTTTTTTTATTAATGAGGTACCTTAATTGAGCATATTGAAAATATGAGTACCTTGATGGTGTTTCTTAGAGGGCTGGTGCAGTTGGACTTGTTCCCAGAGAGACTGATGAGAATAAAGAGGTAGAAGTTCCCAAAGGGTGACTGGGAACAAGAGAGAAGAGTCAGAGATGTGGACTGTCAGGCTGCCAGGGAACTTGAAGGACATTTAGTCTGATTTTTGATACCCTTTCCATGAGTCAGACCCCTTTCAAAAGCCTCAGATGTAGCAGGTACTGCTGTATGTTCTAAGAAAAAGAAGCAGGGTTCTAAAACATTACAATGAAGCTGTGAAAAGAGTTGAAATATGTTCTTAAGTAAAGAACAGAAAAGGCAATTTTTTGTAAATGAAGAAAGACTTTGGAGCAGGAATGTCATGGGAATAAGTTTCCCTTCAGAAAAGGAAACCAATAGACTGATAGCAAGACGTTTGCTTTGGGTTTCTTCTGTTTTGTCTCCATTATCTTTCCTGGGTTGTGGCTCTGTTACTCACTCAGTATTGTATAGGGCTTAGCCATGGGCACACATACTTTTATATATATTGTCTCATCTAACGTTCACAGAGTTGCAAGTATTTATGACTGCGGTCGTACACACCCAGATGGAAGAAGAGGGGGAGACAGTTGTAGGTTACAGGTTGAGAAAGTGACAGAAATAAAACCCAGGCCCAAGGCTTCCAAATCTACATCATAGGCCCTTTACAACAAACCAGCTCTAAATGGATTTGAACTGGTAGAATGTTATGATGAACATCATGTGTTTATAGTTCTCTTGGGAATGTCATGATATTTTCTCAGATTCTCTAATGTTTGCCTGCTTGGATGTCTTTACTTATTTTCCTGGTGGTAAGTAAGAAATATGGGGAAGAGGAGAAACAGGAAAATGAGAAGACACTTGTTCATTACTCTAAGTAGCAATCTTGAGTCAGAAATTTGAGACCTGGTCACTGAAAAACAGTCAGGAGATAAAGCTGGTTTCTTTTGGTCCCACCAGGTGCTGGGACACATGTGGCACGTGGCATCCCAGTATCCCATTCAGGGCAAAGGCAGAGTGGCAACAGCTTCACTGAGGAAAAACATATTTTCCTGAGGAAAAACAACAGAGATATAGATAGTGTATCTAATAATAAAGAGCAAAATCTGGAGCACATATGGCATGAATAAGTTTAAATGAGAAAATGATGGATGCAAATGTGCTTAGCAAAATGCCAGCCACAATTAGGTTTTCAATGAATGTTGGTTCAATTTGAGACTGTATTTATTTCCTAGAGCTCCCTACTTAATGCCTTGTGATTAAAAAAAAAAAAAAAAAAAAAAAAAAAAGCTCTCCTCTGACTTTCATTACCATGGTCTGATGGAGGAAAATGAACCAGTCTACCAACCTGCCTACCTGGGAGCCCAGTACCCAGTCCCTACTGGGTCCACGCTCCCTCACCCAGTGTTCTAGACATTCTGCAGTTCTTCCTAGGGTTACCCAGTTGGAAACGTGACCACTGCAGCCCACTGAAGTCCCTCTATTTCCTTCGTTTCTGCACATGCAGACAAAATGATGGGAGCTCTCTGAGGGGAATGTCAGGAGTCACTGGATGATTGGGAATGCGTTTTTAAACTCCTTTATTGAGTTTAAGAGGAAGCACGTAAGCTCCCACATCATGGTGGGTACAGAGTAGATGCGATGTTCTTTTGCCTGTTTTTTTTTTTTTTTTTTAAGATTTTATTTATTTGACAGAGAGAAACACAGCCAGAGAGGGAACACAAGCAGGGGGAGTGAGAGAGGGAGAAGCAGGCTTCCCACCGAGCAGGGAGCCCGATGTGGGGCTCGATCCCGGGTCTCCAGGATCATGACCTGAGCCGAAGGCAGTGGCTTAACCAACTGAGCCACCCAGGCACCCCTCTTTTGCCTCTTTATTTATCCCCCAGTTCCTAGGACTGTCACACTGTTTATCATGGTATACAGGTCAGCACATTCTGGCCTCATCCTAGGAGATGTTTCATAATATTGTACCACCAACACTACCTCCCATCCCTTGTCTCCTTTGCCCTCTATGCCTCCAGAGAGCTGTATGTTGAATGGTGGGTGGGGACTGTTTGAGGATCAAAACAGCCTCAAAACAGTGGAGGGGTGTGAAGAGATAAAAGTTAGGAGAACAATTGCCATTTGAACAATGGAAAATCTTAGATTATTTTTTTTTAGAATGATTAAGCCATTTTAGAAACATGACTCATATATTGACTTCTGCCCTTCCTCCAAATGATTATGAAAAACACATACTTGGAAGATTTTAATAAGATTATGAGTAATATCAGATCATTATAATTCCTGTTTTTAGAGGACAGCAGTCCAATACTTAATTGCGAGAGGAAAATGAATCTTTGCTTCTAGGAAGCACTGCTATTTACAAAAACCAAGGAGGAATAATTTGGCTATGTTTGCTTCTAGCTGTCTCTTTCTTGTCTTTTCTAATTTTTTTTCTTAAGATTTTATGAAAGTTATATATACATCTAGTTTAAAGAGCTAGATATGTCTAGCAATTTGTTTTGAAAAACAATGGTTGTTACTCCCATTCTCTTCCAAACTCCTTTCCCAAAGCAACGGCTTTCACTGCCTTTAGCTGTGTGTGTGTGTGTGTGTGTGTGTGTGTGTGTGTGTGTGTTGTCTCTAAATTATATATATGCTTGTACTCCCACTTTGGATTTCTCAGTCTCTGGCATACTTTCCACTATAGAATATGAAAACTTAGTTCTTCCTTACCCCATTTCCATGGCAGACCCTTTCCATCTCACTATTCAATGTAATTTTATCGTAATAGACATTTGGTCCCTGCCTCTGGTTCCTGATACAGACCTACTAAAAACCCTTGTAATGTCCTGACTGTTAAGGGTGTAGGAGCATCTTTTGCTCCAATATATAGTCTTTGACCCTAGTTCCTGAGCCAGAGCTTCTAAGACCCTTGGAGTCTCTGGAGTGATAGGAATGTCTTTTTTTTTTTTTTTTCTTTTTTAAAAAGATATATTTATTTATTTATTTGAGAGAGAGAGACAGAAATAGAAATAGAGAGTGCATAAGCAGGGGGAGTAAACAGGTAGAGGGAGAGGGAGAGGGAGAAGCAGGCTTCCCCCTGAGCAGGGAGCCCGATATGGAACTTCATCCCAGGACCCTGGGATCATGACCTGAGCTGAAGGCAGATGGAAGGCAGATGCTTAACCGACTGAGCCACCCAGGCGCCCCAGGAATGTCTTTTTTTTTTTTTTTTTTTTTAAGATTTTATTTATTTATTTATTTGACAGAGAGAGAGAGAGATCACAAATAGGCAGAGAGGTAGGCAGAGGGGGAAGAGGCACCCTGCTGAGCAGAGAGCCCGATGTGGGGCTTGATCCCAGGACCCAGAGATCATGACCTGAGCCAAGGAAGAGGCTCAACCCTCTGAGTCACCCAGGTGCCCCAGGAATGTCTTTTTGATGCTAATGGCATGACTGGTGGCTGGTGGCCTCTAGCATCATAATGGAGCTGATAATAGACCCGGATATGACTAGAAGATGGGAACTTTCAACCTCACCTCCAGCCTCTGGACATCGAGTCAATCATGGTGGCCAATGATTTAATCAATTGTAGCTACATAATGAAACCACTATACAGTCCCTGAAGGAGGAGGTTCAGAGAGCTTCCTGGTTGGTGAATACATTCAAATGCCAGGAGGGTGGGGAACCCTAACTCCATGGAAACAGAAGCTTCTATACTTGGAACTCTTCTGGGTCTCACCCCATGTACCTCTTCATCTGGCTGTTCTTCTAAATTGTTTGTAACAAACCAGTAAATACAAGTAAAATGTTTCCCAGAGTTTTGTGAGATGCTATTGCAAATTATTGAACCTTAGAAGGAAGTGTGGGAACCTCCAACTTATAGGTGGTTGGTGACAACCTGAGGCTTGAGATTGGCCTCTTCTGAAGTGGGTGCAGTCTTGAGGAACTGAACCCTTAATCTGTGGGTCTGGGCTAACTTCGAGTAATTAGTGTTGGAATTGAATTCTAGGGTTCCCAGTTGATGTCTGGAGATTTGGAGAATTAGTTGTTGTGAGAAACCCCATTCCCCCATTTTGGTTTCTGGTGTTGTGAATAGAGAAACATGTTTTCTTTTAATAGCAATGTGTTATTAAAGAAAAAAATTTTATTCATGATGGAACTATACATTCCACAGTTTTGTTCTTTCTTGTATACAGTTTTGTTTTCTGTTGTGTTAATAATTGTCTTGTTTTATTTGCTTTCTGCTTTCAAACTCTACATCAGTAGTCTAAATCCTTCTCAGTAATTTTAGAAACACGTAGTCTAAGATTTTATTTGCCTGAGAAAGTCCCTCCTGGGGCTCCTTGTTTTGTTCCAGTCTGGAATTGTCCCCTTGCTCAGTGTACCTCCCTACACCCTGAGATCTGCCTTCACAATCGTCCTGGTGAACACCTTTGCCTATCTCTCATCCTGGACCGTGTATTGTCTATATCCCATATATTCCTTTTTTTTTTTTTTAAAGGTTTTATTTATTTATTTGACAGAGAGAAACACAGCTAGGGAGGGAACATAAGCAGGGGGAGTGAGAGAGGGAGAAGCAGGCTTTCAGCTGAGCAGAGAGCCTAAAGTGGGCCTCAATCCTGGGACTCCAGGATCATGACCTGAGCAGAAGGCAGACGCTTAATAACTGAGCCACCCAGGTACCTGCCCCTGCCATGTCTTCCTTAATCACGCTATACTCTAGCTTTGAAGTAGTGGTTCCCAGAGAAAGATTATAGATAGAGAGTAAACTGTTTTTGAAACTAGGATTGTCTGAAAAGACTTTATTTTGCCCTTGAACTTGAGTATCCAGATAGGAAATTCTAGGGCAGAGATGATTGTTGCAGTGTCTTTTAGCTTCCAAAATTACTTTGAAAAGTCTAAAAAATACTCAAATTGCTAATATTTTGTATGTGGTATTCTCTTCACTTCTTGCCATCTAGAGAAGCTTGTAGGATCTTTACTTTATGCTCAATATTCTGGAACTTTATGATGGCCCAGATACTTGGAAGGCCCTTTTAATAGGAAAAATTGTATCTTTTAGTTCTGGGAATTTTTCTTCAGTTATTTTGTTGGTGGGATATTCCCCTCCGTTTATTATTTCTTTCCTTTTAAAATCTTTGTTAGTTGGATATTTGATATCCTGGATTACCTATGGTTTTGTGGGGGGTTTTTGGCTCTGCTTTCTGAGATATTTCATAAATTTTATCTTCTGTCTCTTATATTGAGTTTTTAATTTTAGCTAATCACATTTTTAATTTGAGTGAAATTTTAAAAAGTTTTGAATATTTTCTTTTAATAATGTCTTGTTATTTTATTTGGTTGTTTTGGATACTGTGAACTCTCTAAGAATATTCATTTTGGTGAGGAAAGTTTTTTCTCCTTGCATTGATGAATTTCCTACAGGTAGCTCTTTTGTTGCCTGTTTTTATTTTATCTTCCACCTTTTCTCAGATACTCCCAACTCCTTGTTTTCTGCTCATGTTGAGTAAGGGATGGAGGACTGACTGGAAACTGTGAACTTGTGAGTGGGTTTGTAGACCCCAGGCTTCACTGTAGAACATTGGCAGGGCTAATTATTTGAGAAATCTCTGATAGTATCTTTAGATCTTTTTCTTGGAATGCTTGGATACTCAGAAAAGTCTACACTCATTTTATGCCTGGAAGCTGAAGACCTGGGTGCCAGTGTTCTGGAACCCAAGTGAGGGAAATGTTAGTTTGCTTAATTTGTCATTTTCAGTGTACCCTTACCTCAGATGTGTTTTGTGTTCACCCAGATGAGAGACCCTGTTTTATCCTCTCCAGGGAATAACCTCCAGTCTTTCCCTAAAGCTGGGGAAGAGTGGTTGGCCAGTTATACAAAAGGGGGCAAGTGATCTGGGAATCTGAATCTTAAACTAACCAATGTTCAGCAATTTTTCTCTAGAGACAGCTGATACTAAAGATCTTGAGTAAAAGTCAGGTTAGTTCTTGACTTTTCCTTCTGCTTGCGTAGGATTTAATTTTCTCAGATCTGCTGGTTTTGGCCACTTGTCTGTCTACTTTCCAGCTTCCCAAGTGTTTTTTTCTTTTCTTCCCTCATTCTGTTATGGTGATTGGAGGCTTGAAAAATAATTTCTAAAAATCTCTGTATAGTCAATTTAGAAGAGTTTTGGGGAGGGGGTGAAAGAAGATGCAGGGATTCAATCCCTTTCCCTCTTTGACTTTTGATCTAGGATATCAGCTCCAAATTTGCTTTCTGTGGTAGAGTCCTGTCTTTATTATTATTTTTTAATAATAATTTATTTTATTTTTTCAGTGTTCCAAGATTCATTGTTTATGCCGCACACCCAGTGCTCCATGTAATACGTGCCCTCAGTACCCACCACCAGGCTCTCCCATCCCTTCAGCCCCCTCCCTTCCAAAATCATTAGTTTGTTTCTCAGACTCCTAAGTCTCTCATACTTTATCTGTCTCTATGATTAACCCCCGTTCACATTTCCTTTCCTTCTCCCACTGTCCTCCATGTTAATCCTTATGCTCCACAAGTAAGTGAAACCATATGATACTTGGCTTTTCTGCTTGTCTTATTTCACTCAGCATAATCTTCTCCAATCCCATCCATGTTGCTACACAAGTTGGGTATTCATCCTTTCTGATGGAGGTGTAGTATTCCATTGTACATATGGACCATATCTTCTTTATCCATTCGTCTATTGAAGTGCTCCTTGGCTCTTTCCACAGTTTGGAGTCCCCTCTTTAACTGAGACCTCCCTCAAATATACCTGTATTAGTAAGTATATGAACTAGATATAAGCAAAGCTACTCTGTTTTATTTTTTAAGGTTTATTTATTTATTTGAGAGAGAGAGAGTGAGAGAAAGAGCAAGCATGCATGCACGAGTTGGGGGAGGGACAAGTGGACTCCATCCATGACCCTGAGATCATGACCTGAGCTGAAATCAAGAGTCGGAGGGCTTAACTGATTGAGTCACCCAGGCACCCTAAAGCTGCTCTGTGTGGAAAGGAAGTGGGTGCCTGTGGTTGTACTTGTTCAGTTCTCATCTTGTGTCTTCTCTACCATGAGAACCCCCTACAAGGCATGGTTTGTAAACTGCTGATTTAGGAGTTGAACATGATTTATCCTTCTACCAGATGTTAGACATTTGAATAAAGTTTATGGTATTATGGAAGGAGCATTGATTTATTCCTTTAGAAATTAATTTTATTGTTCTCTCTCAAATGGTGCAAGTTAGAAAAAAACTAATCTAAATTTTTGGAATTAGAATAAAATAGGTCTCTGGATCTTCTTGCAGACAAACTTCATCATTGCAAAAATAGCTTTAAAATGTGATTTTTTTTTTTTTTAGTTAAAAGGAAAGTGCATAAATTTACCTGAATATTAGGTAGTATTTAACTATGCTTATACATTTTGATAAATAAGGATATTGTAAACTCAGGTTTACTTTTAGAAAGCTAAAATTCTATTTTATATTGGATTGCTATTAGATTCAGTGTTTTATTAAAAATTATTTACCTGGGGGCGCCTGGGTGGCTCAGTGGTTTAATCTCTGCCTTTGGCTCAGGTCATAATCTCAGGGTCCTGGGATCGAGGCCCGCATCGGGATCTCTCCTCAGCAGGAAGCCTGCTTCCTCCTCTCTCTCTGCCTGCCTCTGCCTACTTGTGATCTCTCTCTGTCAAATAAATAAATAAAATCTTTAAAAAAAAATTATTTACCTGGGGCACCTGGGTGGCTCAGTGGGTTAAAGCCTCTGCCGTCGGCTCAGGTCATGATCTCAGGATCCTGGGATCGAGGCCCTCATAGGGCTCTCTGCTCAGCAGGGAGCCTGCTTCCTCCTCTCTCTCTGCCTGCCTCTCTGTCTACTTATGATCTCTCTCTCAGTCAAATAAATAAATAAAATCTTCAAAAAAATTATTTGCCTGAATATATGAGTGAGAGGAGGTCTGGTCTGTAGGGCCAGAAGAATGTTTTGAACTTATTCTGCCAGGAAATCTTATTAAATTAATGCATAATTTAGCTTCATATTTATGCAGAGTGTAGCCTTTAAAAACGTTGCTATTTCCTTCCTCCTCCACCTCTCCCTGGCACAGACCATCAATTACCTGATGAAACCGTGGAAGAATGTGGAAGTATTTGTACACTGCAGGTCACTCAAAGGTCCAGTGGGTAATGGACACCAGGATTTACAAATGCTGTTAAATGAAATATGTATTTTCACATGTCCCTAAGGTAACCCAGTGTGTTTTTTAATGTAATAAGAAAAAAAATAAAACAAAAAACCTCCCTCATGAACAGAAGCTTAAAAAATCCTTTGCTGGTATAGAGAGTCAAAATGCAGGGAGTTCAGGTAGGTCTCTTCAGAATTGTCCACTTGAATCTGACCTTCTGCTGTTATTGTTGATACCAGCAAAATTTCACAGGTGAATCAGGCGTCATGCTAAAAATTTTTTTGACAATTTTGCAACAGAAGGATTTATCAGTTTTATTTTCAGCCATGAGACACCTTTAGAAAACAGAAACATAGCCTAAACTGTGGGAAGAGAAACATGGTATTTCGATTGGTCTTGTATATTGGTAGGAATCTCAAAAACAATGCAAAGAGTTGTTCTGTTTGTGGCCTCTTTTGGAGGCAGACTGTGCATGGGACATGGGACCTCTAAGACACATCTAGTGGAGCACTGAGAGGTGGCTGAACAGGTGCCCATGGAAGGATACTCTTTCAACCCATAACTTACAGAGGAGTGTGGAAACGAAAGAATAACGCTTGTAGAGCTGTCAACTATAGAAAAGGAAGAGTCCGGGAAAACCATTTCTGGCAAAATGTTTGCTTTAATGACTGTGCAAGTCACAAGGTTGCCTGTGAGCACACAGGGGATACTTGGTTACATGTGATGGGCAACAGGGCGTGTGTGCCATGGCCTCAACTTGCTTCTTGATGACATCATGAAGCTGGCCTTTCACCAAAAGGATTCCAAGAAGAGCCAAAATATTGTGAAACTTGCAGCAGCCACTCATTACTGCTGTCTTCAAGGAGAAGGCAGGGGAAAACATGCAAAGAACTAAATTAAGTCACTGAAGTTGAGTTGCAAAACCATTGATCAGAGTGGATTGTGTGCTTTTTGGCGATCTTTTGAGAAAATTGAAGCAGCTCTTCCAGCAAATGCCATATTTGAGAGGTAGCCAAAACCTTTTTTCCTGAGGTTTCTGTAAATGTTTATTCTTGTTTTTATTCTCTTTCATCTTTCACGTAGACCTCTCACTGTGGAGTTTCAAGTGAGTGTCCATATTGAGTGTCAGAGAAACCTTTATTTGTGAGTAGCCTTGGGGAGGACCATGACTCCAGGATCTTTGATAGTGGAAGAGGAGACTCCCGTCCTGGTTTTTCTTTATGCACCTCTGCTTCCTTCTACCTTCCCTCTCTTCCCTCTTTCCCCTTTGCTTTTTTCTTCTTCATGTTCCTAAGCCTGCTTTAAAACATACCTTACTTGGGTTCTTCTTCATTTGCTCCCTGATCTGGACTAGTGTCAGAGGCAAAATGGTGGTGGAGGCAAAATGTAATATGTGTAATCACTATAAATGGCAAGGTGTTCTAACAAGTTGGTTGTTATTCTCTTATTGTCCCCTCCCCACATGCCACTCCACCCCTTGGACTTGTTCTGAGCTCCTCTTGTCATCCCAGTTCTTGCTTCCCTGGCTCCAGTTGTGTGCCCATTCTGGATCTGTTCTCCCAGTTTCCTTTCTCTGTCTTTCCCTTCTCATAACTTACCTACTCTCTCGTTTCCTCAGAGCCTTCCTAGGAAAGGAGTAATTTTTGTTTGCTAAGCGCATCGAAGCTGAGGCATTAATGGCTAACAGATTTGATGTTAACACATCAGGGAAATGCACATTTTAACTGGAAACTCCTCAGACTTCAGTATGGAGCCTGCCATTGAAATTTTAGGCAGCATGAGCAGTCAATGTAGGAGAAAATGAGCTTTTTCCTGGTGCTTGTGCATATGGATGACTTCTTATTCTACCCATTTAAGAGATGGGCCTTATTGTAATGTGCATAGACTAGTGAAGTAAATATTAAACTGGGACATGAAAGTTCAGGGAAGGTTTGTGGTTAGGGGAGCCAAACAGGAATAAGGGCATCTTTTAAAGAAAATTCAGGAAAAAAAAATAATATGGTTAAGAAATAAAGTACAAAATGTATTTTTAATCACTCTCTTCTGTTAACATTTCCCTCCCCTGGCTCTGGTAAGAAGCAGGCAAATATAGGTTAGGCAAATACAGGCATGGAATCATTGAGCTGGGAGTGATTTGCATGCCAAGAGAGATCACAGGGATCCTCTTTTCTAATCCTGTGGGACTGGAGGTATTTGCTGGCAGCTAGGCTTTTGTGTGAGTCCAAGGAGAGAGCTTTCTGGATCTCTGGTCTCAACAGAGTGGCTTGGTCAGAGAGGCCACTTTTCCTTGTGGTTGTGTCCCAGTGTGAGCAGAGCCTTCTGGAGAGGATGCCCTCCTCACCCACATTGATCTTCATGTTCATCTTCTTCCTGGAGTCGTTGGCTGCAATGTCGCAGAATGGCTTCATGGTTGCTGTGCTGGGCATGGAGTGGGTGCAACGCCGGATGCTGCCTGCAGGTGACATGATTTTGGCCTCCCTGGCTGCCTCCCGGTTCTGCCTGCATGGGGTGGCCATCTTGAACAACCTCTTGACCTTCTTTGAAATAGACTATTACCACATCCCCTGGAACTTCATCAACACTCTCACTTCCTGGCTTACTGCCCGGCTTGCCATCTTCTACTGTGTGAAGATCACCATCTTCTCCCTCCCTGTCTTCTTCTGGCTGAAGTGGAGGATTTCTCCGTCAGTGCCCAGGCTGCTGCTGGGCTCCCTGGTCTTAGCTGCTCTGACAGTAATCTCATCAGCCCCTGGGACTAGACTAGTTTCGCAGATGCTTGCCTCCCAGAGTTCCCAAGGAAACAGCACCCTAGCTGATACAGTACAGCCCTTCTATTGGTGTTTTATTCTACCTCATACAGTGCTTACGTGGTCGATCCCATTCTTCCTCTTCTTGGTGTCCACGCTCTTGCTCATGGTCTCACTGTGCCAGCACTTGGGACGGATGAGAGACCATAGACTGGGCCCACATGATTCTAGTACCCAGGCTCACATCAGGGCCCTGAAGTCACTTGTCTTCTTCCTTGTCTTTTATACATCATATTTTGTGCCTCTGATTGTTGTTGTTATGAAAATCATAATCTTTCAGAGTCACTGGTTTTGGGCCTGGGAAGTGGTGACCTATGCAGGCATCTCTTTGCACTCTAGCATCCTGGTGCTAAGCAGCACCAAGCTGAGAAAGGTCCTGAAGACCATGCTTTGGAAAGCTCTGGACAGAGGCTGATCTGTCTCAAGTTAACAGTGTCAATAATCACTGTGCGTGGACAAGCCTGTGAGTGGTGAGAACCTGTAAAGTTTGGGCACTGTCCTTCTGTCTTTTCATTTCCCTCTTTCGTTCCTCCTTCCATGCTCTAGTCATTCTTTCTGTACCCCTTTCTGTTCCTGCCATCCCCTCCACTGCTCCTAGTACCCACAGTGGGTCCCAAACCACCCTGTGCTGGGATGATGGCCTCATTGCCTAATAGACCTCTCATACCCTTTATGGATGGTTGTCGGTTATCTCTGAGGTCAACCTTAAGTGTTTTTTTAATGGTGGCATAGATTGTCTTATAGATTGTCCCACACAACTGCCCTCCTCATTACTGCCCTGCTGTCAGCTCAGTCTCTCCACTCCAACCCAAGAAAGATTCTTTCCATCTCCCCACATCTCCATGTCTTCTCCACTTTAACCTGTAGTCATTTGGCCCATCTGGAACATCCTTCTTTCCCTTGTCTGCCAGTCTTATCCCTTCCCTTCTTTTCTGCCCAGCTTATGACTGATTCCACCCATTGAGTCTTTTCAGTTTGACCCCATGGAAGACTGAGGGCATATAGGATTTTCCCGCCACTCTAGGCCCTGCCCACGATTTTGGATGTTTGCTGTATGTTGAATTCAAAGGAATTGTGTGATGTGGAAATGCTTTTCGGTTTGGGCCAACAGAAGATAGAGAAAGAAATCAAAATAAGTTTGCTATTGTTCTTAATTTTGATAATCCTACCCTTCCTGTCTGCTCACCAAGAAGGTAGATCCTAAATGCCATTGCCTACAATGGTAGTCTTCCAAATTGGGGTGTTTGCATCCCAGAGTTAGTGCATGATGATCCACTGAATGTAGAAAGAAAAGTGTGACAACTCCAATTTCTACTTATTTTTATCTCATTCTTTTAGTTCCTTTTTTTGTGTATATATTTTATGTTGTACAGAATGTATTAATAAAGTACACATGCATGTAGTTAAATAAATATGCATGTGATTGGATGCATGCTCATGAATTTTTTTTGTTGATGGAAATTTTTTTTTAAGATTTATTTATTCGAGAGAGAGACAAAGATAGTGACAGAGAGCATGAGGAAGATGAGCGAGCACAAGCAGGGAGGAGTGGGGAGGAAAGGGAGACCAGGCTCCCTGCTCAAGCCTGATGTGGGGTTCGATCCCAGGACCCTAGGATCATGACCTGAACTGAAAGCAGATGCTCAACTGGCTGAACCACCCAGATGCCCCACTGATGGAATTAATTTTAAAAACACATGTAGACCAAAAGACTAGAAAAGGGTTGCGTGGGAGCAGTGAAGGCAAGAGCATCATTGGTAACTCTCTCCACGGATCACTCATCTGGAAGCACCTGGAAGACTGCCTTTCCATGTGAACAGTAGACTTCCAGAACTGTGTTGAATGTGTTGGGTGGGAAGAGGATGGTGATGCGACTCTTACGTCCTGCAACCTGTTCACAGCCCTTTGAGTTATGCCAGATCTAGTGGGCTTATCTCAGGACTTCTTGATTGGTTGATGTTCTTAACCTCTTTTTCCTAGACTTTAGCTCATAAGAGCCCCCAAATACTTGATGGCTCCATCTTGACCAAAAACATAACCCAGTATCTCATCCTGACTTTCAAGGCTTTTTGTGGACTCTTCCCATCCTGATATGCCACCATTCCCTTTGCTGTAGCCAAACTTGTCTGATTATTCCCTAGACATAATGGCAATTCCATCTCCTTTGCTGACCTCTGTCTCCTTCTTCACAACATACAAGACAGTGTCTTTCTCATACCCCAATGAAGGCTTTGCCACTGCTCCCTCTGAGTTCTTCTCAGAATTCCTGGTGGGAATGGAATGCCAGATAACATTTCCAACTGCATCCTGGGAGTCCTCCCACTTTATTCCTCTCAAAGAGAGTCCTTGAGGTACGTATTTCCCATGCAGAGAATCTACTCCAATTCCTACCTGTACCATTCCCACCATTATACATATAAAAACCAGCTGTGAAAACTCAAAATTCTCAGATTTGGCTTCCACTTGAGTTAAATCTGAATATGAGACGGTAAAATGCAGTGAACAAATGAAAGCACAAATAACAAAAGGATCACTATAAAACCTACTGCATATTTAAATACAAATGGTTATTTACCTTTTTGAATTAGCTTAATCTGCACAAAGTATGTGGCTAGTTAATGTTGTAGTTTATGTATTTATTTTTTTTAAAGATTTTATTTATTTATTTGACAGAGGGAGAGATCACAGGCAGGCAGAGAGAGAAGGGGAAGCAGGATCCCTGCTGAGCAGAGAGCCCAATGTGAGACTTGATCCCAGGACCCTGAGATCATGACCAGAGCCGAAGGCAGAGGCTTTAACCCACTGAGCCACCCAGGTGCCCCAATGTTGTAGTTTATGATTGGTGCATGAAAACACTTTGAGGGCAGGTACCTACTTCACTGTGCTTTTCACAGTGTCCTTAGGATATGATAGGATGCCTCATAAATTGTTATTGAATGCACTGAAGGTTAGCACACATGTTTCCAATTGTATAAGCCATTGAAAATAGGTTCAGGAAGTGGATAGGAAGTGGATAGGAAGTAGATAGGAAGGATGAGCTTCCATACTGAGAGGTCTCTGGCTGGCCAACTCGAACTAAGAGTTCAAAGTTTGCCCCATTGCTCCAAGGTCCAGTAGTAAATGGCCAGATGTCAGCCAGAGAAGCAAGGCCAGTGAGGAGAGCAGTTAGGGACTCTATCTTCTGAAGATTTGCATTTTTACAGAAAGGCAAGGTGAAAAAAAACACCTTAGTTCATCTCCCCTTTCTTTAGGAACACAGTATTCACCATAGCAAGGGCTGTGTTGGAAGAACAATTCTGCCGGGATCTTTGTCCCAGTGGACTGGGAACTGGAAAGTGATGCTATGTTTCTGCATTCTGTTCTCTTCTTACAGGGCTGGATGCATAGAACTGGTAGGATATAGTGCTGGCCGGAACAGGAATGTACTATAAAACACTCCCTCTCTCTCAAGTTACTTTATCTTGAGCCTGAATATTGCCATATATACCATATATGACCCAGAATAATTTCTGCTTCTCTGTCTCTCTGACACATTAATCTGCTTATCAGTCACCTGGGTAAGAAAGTACTCACCTCATAGCTGATTTTCTTTTGATTCTTTGAACAGCATTCCTATGAAAAATATAACCTTTGCTTACTTTGCCTTCCTGTGGTTAAAGTAGATGGTCCAAGATTTGGTGCTCTGACCTCTGCTGCATCTCTGATGCTTTCTTGAATTCTCCTTGGACTATTTGTCCCTCCATAGGATGGATGGAATGGAAGATAGTTATTACAATAATAGTTGTCATCATCACCTTAATTCTTTCTTATGCTTATGCAGATAGTATAGATATATATTCACATGTATTTGTGATCCCTGTATTTTATAGGTAAAGAAAGAAGCATTCAGAAAGGTTACATTACTAGCCTGAAGATCCGTAGATTATGCTTGTGACAGGACTCAAAACCCAGTCTCTGACCAGCTAGGGATGAAGGAGATCAGAATAAAGGATGTGTTGCTAACTGTGGCAGAGATCTCTGGTCGTGGAATCAGTTTGGGTCTTGTCTTTCCTCCATGTAACTATGACCTTAGCCGAGACTCTTAATCTATAATTTGAGGCCTAATTTCTTTCTTTTATAAAATTCTTTTAATGTTTTCTTTCACTCTAAAAATTAAGATTCTAGTCTTAGATTCTAGTTTGATCTTGACTTAGAACAGATAATACTTGGGGTACCTGGCTGGCACAGTTGGAATAGCATATGATTCTCGATCTGGGGGTTGTAAGTTCAAGCCCCATGGTGGGTATACAGCTAACTTTAAAAAACAAAAACAAAAACAAAAACAGATAGGGAAACCTGGGTGGCTCAGTCATGTAAGCATCTGCCTTTGGCTCAGGTCATGATCTCAAGGTTCTGGAATTGAGTCTTGCATCTGGCTCCTTGCTCAGCGGGGAGCCTGCTTCTCCCTCTGCCTACTGCTCTCCCTGCTTGTGCTTTCTCTCTCTCTTTCTCTCTGACAAATAAATACAGTGTTATAAAAAAAACAACAACAAGATACTTCTTGCCTCTTATAGATGGAAAAATTGAGGCATCGAGAGGCTAATAACACACTCATAACTCATGGTGAGTCCTTGTCTGGGGTTCTTTCTGCCACATCCCATTGTTTTTATTGGTATCTTGGTAGGGGTCCTTCCATGAAATGATACTTTAAATGTCACTAATTATAAAATGTTGTAAGAAAAAAGTCCCTGCCTGATAATATGTAATTGTCTCCTGTGTTCTTTTTGATGCTGATGGTCACAGCAAGTTATAGGACTCGAACTAACCTCTTTTAGTAGAAGTCTAGCTCATTTTTCTATTGTGGGTATATTACAAAAGCACCTATTTCATAAGGTCGTGGTGAGAACTAACACAGTGGAGAACACTTAGAACGATGCCTGGAATGAACAACCAACCGATGAATGTGAGCTCATACTGTTGATAGAGGATTTCTTCACAGAGCTGCCAGCAGGTGTGCAGCCCTGTAGATGTCAGCTTAGAGAAGTAGAACCTTCTGCCTGAGGGATACTAAATCCAAGTGCCTGCCTGCCATGTTACTCACACCAGTGTTGACATGGACAGAGAATAGGCAGAGGAAGGGCATGCAAATTCAGGGATACGCAGGGGGACTTATGAAACTGAGCCTTAGGAATATTTGCATCTATTTTGAGAAGAAGAAACCTCTTTACCCTCAAGAGATAGCCTATATCCTCTCCTCTGTCCTCTCTACTTGGGGGCAGCTCGAGGGGCAGACATCATGTAGGACCTTGCAGAGCCACCCAAAAGGAATAGACTGTGAAGTCTGGGGACCTGTCTTGTCCACAGGAGGGATGAATGGAGATGACATCGCTTCAGAGCCTCCAGTGGATGACTGATAAGAGAACCATCACTTTGGCTATCATTTTATTTTATTTTTTGTTCCTGGTGACAGCAGTGAGCAGTGGCTTCATCACTGTAACATTGAGCATGGAGTGGTTGCCACAGAGAACGCTGTTCACTTGGGTTACATTATTGGTCAGCCTGGGGGCCTCTTGCCTCTGTTGGCAGTGGGTGGTGATGGGGAAGAGCATTTATATTTTCCTGTATCCAAGGTCCTTCCCATACAACCCTGTGTTGCAGTTCCTAGCCTTCCAGTAGGACTTACTGAGCACTGCCAGCTTATAGTTCTTTATCTAGTTCAGTGCTTTGTTGTGTGAAGACCACAACCTTCACTCTCCCCATCTTCCTCTGGCTAAAACAGAAGATATCTGGGTTGGTCTATAGATGCTGCTTGGTTCTCTGGGGCTCTCCATATTGAGCACCATCCAATTTTCATAGGCAGCCAGAGCTTATATCACTACTTTTTAAGGAGAAGTTTGCAGTCTTGGAATGCCCCTGTGAATACTGTAAGACCATATGAGAAATCCTACTTCTCTTTAAAACTTGTTACCTGAACAGTCTTTACTGTTGTCTTTCTTGCTGGCATGGTTTTGCTCCTTTCTCTGGAAAGACACACTAAGCAGGCCCTGCTGTCCATCGTGGCTTTCGTGACCCCAGTGCCCCGGCGCACATAAAAGTTCTTCTGGCTCTCATCTCCTTTGCTGTGTTCTTCATCTCCTATTTTCTGTTACTAGTGCTCAGTGCTGCACGTATTTTACCATCTTGGAATTTAGGTATTGGGTGTGGCAGGCAGTGATTTATCTGTGTACAGCTGTCCACCCCATCACTGCTCTCGAGCAGCCCTAGGGTGAGAGGTGTGCTGGAGGGGGGCTGCTGTGCACAGGGCTGGGCATCTTGAGTTGCAATTAATGGGAAAAACTTTAGAGACTCTACTGCAGAGGGCATGGTGCAATGAGACATGGCTTCTTTAAATCTCCCCACCAGTTTCAATGCTCTTTTCCTCTCTGCTATATTTAAGGATAAGGAGAATAACTTCAATGAAACAGGATTTTAAGGTGAGATCGAAGGTCTGAGATAATGGGCTAGCATCACTGATTTATACTCAGCAAGCGTGTAGCTAATGCAGCTATGTTCCCTGTGGACTTGATGTGGCCAAAGAATCAGGAAACTTTTATTTTCTCTATGATCAATCTCTTGGAGTTTAAAATTATCCATCTGGGAACTGGATGCAAGGATCCTGACACACTGTTCAATTTTTATTTGTTGAGAAGACTGGAGAAGATATTTGGAGCCTCAGTTTTCCTCTGGCTTCATGCTGTAAGCCATCTTCCTTTTTTATTTTTTCTCCCCTCCTCTCGCCATCCCACTCCTCTCCCCTCTCTTTTTATCACTTCCCTGTTTTCCAACCGTCTATTGTACTGAAGGCTTCTGTCTTCTGTGCGAGAGTTCCTGGTGTCCGAACTCTCTTCACAGAGCATGGTTAGTTTGTGCATGTGTGTGGCAGTATGTGTTATCTGGGATTTGTATATTTGCAGATGACCTTTGGAAATCCTTATGAAAGCTCAGGATTTCTGATTTATATATTGCTTATGTTCTCTGTAGTAGCCTATTCTGTTACCTGTTTTGTGAATGTTAAGGTCCATGAACCAACATGTGACTTCTTTTATGCTGATATTGAGACCTACTGAAATTTTTGACTTGGGGAGGTTTATCTATACCTGTCTGGCAAGATTTAAGAAGAGAAGACTTGAGTTTGTTTTGGTGAAGAGTGCAATCTGCTTTTCTGCCTTCCACAAATCTTCTCAAACCTTCCTTTAGCTCTTGGATCATTCAAACCTCAGTTTCTCTAACCTTCTCTCTATTTGTTTTAAATCTTCTAAGACTCATCTCCACTTTTCCAATAGAAGACAGGTTTTCTAGAAGACTGGCTATTGGCTTTTCATGGCTCCCTTTGCTTCTTTCCTATGCCCTGCTCCATTAAGGAGTCCCACTTGTATGTGAATCTTCAAACTTGCCCTCTTCATTGTCCTTGCTTTCCTCAACAAATGTGCCTCTTATCTTATTTCCTGAAAAAAAAAAAAATTCCCCCAGTTCTTATTCCCCCTCAGATGGCCATTCTGCTAATTAGTCACTTGCTGAGAATCACCCACTACCCCATGATCCCTTAGAGCAGTCAGTCTTCTTTGCTCCCCTGTTCAGTTCAAATGTGTTTCTAAAGGACACGCAGGAGTTCCTGATTCCTAAATGTGATGTTATCCTTAGCCCAAATCATCTTTTTAAAGTCTATTTTATTTATTTATTTATTTAATCAATACTTTACACCCAATGTGGGGCTCAAACGCACAACCCCAAGGTCAAGAGTTGCAAGCTTTTCTGACTGAGCCAGTCAGGTGCCCATCAGCCCTCATCTTCTTATGTTCCCTATCATATTTGCTTCTCTTGATACTAAATGATTTCTTTTTTTTTAATTTTATTTATTTATTTGACAGAGAGAGAAAGAGATCACAAGTAGGCAGAGAGGCAGACAGAGAGAGAGGAGGAAGCAGGCTCCCTGCTGAGCAGAGAGCCCGATGCGGGCCTCGATCCCAGGACCCTGAGATCATGACCTGAGCCGAAAGCAGAGGTTTAACCCACTGAGCCACCCAGGCACCCTAAGTGATTTCTTTTAAAAAAACTGATTAACAGTAGTTTTACAGAAGTAAAATCTGATCTTGATAGAAGATTTTAAAAAAAGGAAAATGAGCACCACTTTTAATTGCCCATCCATGGGCTTTCCTAAAAGTCCTGTGATGCTGTACTAGGTTCTTCTCCCCCTCTCCTGCTCCTCTTGTGTCTCCCTCACTATCTGCTCATCCTCTTGCCCCCTGGCCCTTTCCTTAGCCAGCCATGTACTTTCTCGGGGATTCATCTACTCCTTTTCCTTTTGTGTTTCCATCTACTTATATAACTTCACTTATTTTATTATTGTTATTTTTTTATATAAACATTTCTTTAATTAAAAATCTTTATGTATAAACTTATAACAAAATAATGAATGTTTTAAAAGCTGTTACATCATTAGGTCTTTGATAAGTCTTCTATTTATTGAATATATATCCTGTGCAAGGCAGAATTATAGGTGTTTTCCATATATTATGTCTTACTTCATCAGACTCTGAGAACAACCTCATGATATAAGTTCAAAGAAAAAATAACACCTATTCTCCTGAAGCTCTTTCAAAAAATAGAAATGGAAGGAAACTTCCAGACTCTTTCTCTGAAGCCAGCGTTACTCTAATCCCCAAACCAGACAAAGACCTCATCAAAAAGGAGAACTTCAGACCAATATCGCTGGTGAATATGGATGCCAAGATTCTCAACAAGGTCTTTGCCAACAGGATCCAACAATACATTAAAAAGATTATCCACCATGACCAGGTGGGTTTTATCCCAGGGATGCAAGGGTGGTTCAACACTCGCAAATCAATGAACGTGATAGAACAAATTAATAAGAGAAGAGAGAAGAACCACATGGTACTCTCTATTATTGTTATTTTTTAATAATTTATTTTATTTTTTCAGTGTTTCAAGATTCATTGTTTATGCACCATACCCAGTGCTCCATGCAATTCGTGCCCTCAATACCCACCACCAAGCTCACCCGTCCCTCCTCCCTTCTCCCTTCCAAAACCCGCAGTTTGTTTCTCAAAGTCCAAAGTTTCTCATGCTTCATCTCCCTCTCTGATCTATTCTAGTTCACATTTCCTTTCCTTCTCCTAATGTCCTCCATGTTAATCCTTATGCTCCACAAGTAAGTGAAACTATATGATACTTGACTTTCTGTGCTTGGCTTATTTCACTTAGCATAATCTCCTCCAATCCTGTCCATGTTGCTACACAAGATGGGTATTCATCCTTTCTGATGGAGGCGTAATATTCCATTGTATATATAGACCATATCTTCTTTATCCATTTGTCTGTTGAAGGGCGCCTTGGCTCTTTCCATAGTTTAGTGATTGTGGCCATTGCTGCAACGAACATTGGGGTACATATGGCCCTTCTTCTTACTACATCAGTATTTGTGGGGTAAATACCTAGTAGTGCAATTGCAGGGTCATAGGATAGCTCTATTTTTAATTTTTTAAAGAATCTCCACACTGTTCTTCAAAGTGGCTGTACCAACTTGGATTCCCATCAACAGTGTAAGAGGTTTCCCCTTTCTCCACAGTCTCTCCAACACTTGTTGTTTCCTGTCCTGCTAATTTTGGCCATTCTGACTGGTGTAAGGTGGTATCTCAGTGTGCTTTTTATTTGAATTTCCCTGATGGCTAATGATGATGAACATTTAGCATTTTTTTCATGTGTCTGTTAGTCACTTGTATGCCTTCTATGGAGAAGTGTCTATTCATGTCTTCTGCAGTTTTTTGATGTGATCATCTTTTTTGGGGGGTGTTAAGTTTGAGGAGTTCTTTATAGATCTTGGATATCAGCCCTTTGTAGTGTCATTTGTGGTTATCTTTTCCCATTCCTTGGGTCGCCTCTTTGTTTTGTCGACTGTTTCCTTTGTTGTGCAGAAGCTTTTTATTTTGATGAAGTCCCAAAAGTTCATTTTTGCTTTTGTTTTGTTTGCCTTTGGAGACATGTCTTGAAAGAAGTTGCTGTGGCTGATGTTGAAGAGGTTACTGCCTATGTTCTCCTCTAGGATTTTGGTAGATTCCTGTCTCACATTGAGGTCTTTCATCCATTTCGAGTTTATCTTTGTGTATGGTGTAAGAGAATGGTCGAGTTTCATTCTCCTATACGTAGCTGTCCAATTTCCCCAGCACCATTTATTGCAGAGACTGTCTTTTTTCCATTGGATATTTTTTCCTGCTTTGTCGGAAATTATTTGACCATAGAGTTGGGGGTCTATATCTGGACTCTACTCTATTCCATTGCTCTATGTGTCTGTTTTTGTGCCAGTACCATGCTTTCTTGGTGATCACAGCTTTGTAATAAAGCTTGAAATGAGGTAATATGATGCCTCCAGCTTTGTTTTTCTTTTTCAACATTTCCTTAGTCATTCAGGGTCTTTTCTGGTTCCATACAAATTTTAGGATTATTTGTTCCAGGACTTTGAAAAATGCTGGTGGAATTTTGACCAAGATGGCACTGAAAGCATAAATTGCTCTGGTATAGTTT
The DNA here is from genome assembly GCA_004023965.1 of Spilogale gracilis. Lineage (NCBI taxonomy): Eukaryota > Metazoa > Chordata > Mammalia > Carnivora > Mephitidae > Spilogale > Spilogale gracilis. The sequence continues at coordinate 22,303 of PITA01008370.1, forward strand.
CACTTATGACCTTCATGCAAATAATCAGTCATCAGAACCTTCACCTTTCTCAGAACTCCAAACCTCTGTTTTCTTCCACTTTGGGCATCACCACCTGATAGTACCATGAACATTTCAAATTTAGTGAGTTCAAAATGGATGTCCTTTCCCTCTGCCAACCCCCTTTACTGCTCAGTTGTATCTACTTCTTCTATTTTTTATATCCAGTAAGTCAGGTTTACCACCTCTGAGATCATTTTCACTCCCCATTTCTGCTGAGCCCTTGAACCTAATTAGCTTGTCTTCAGCTGCTACCTCTACATTGTCTCTGTTATCTGTCCCCTTCTTCCCATTCCTGTGGATTGTAGTTTAGATTAGACTGTCCTCCTCTCTCCCTGGGACTGCTAAAATTTCTTCTTCACCACTTGTTCCATTACACTTTCCCCTCCCTCCTAACCAAAACTGCCATTACCAGTTTCATCTCCCGAAGGCATAACTAACCATTCAACCCACACTCTCACTGCCTCTGAGTGAGAAATGAAGCGTGAGTCCCTAAACTCGGCATTCACAGACCTCTAAAATATGGCAATGATTTTATCTTTTTCTGTATCTATACTAGTAGAATCCTATTTTGTAGCAAAATCTGGATTAACCTTGTTCCCAACATACCTGCAGCTTCCTCCCTAACATACTGAAACGTGCTAAGCAACTGTGAATGACTAGCTTAGCTAGCTCCTTCCTATGGGAATCTCAGTGAAATGCCACTTCTTTGTTACTGACCCAGTCTCCCTTTCCAAAGCACCCTGTGTAAGCTAATCTTTGTCCCTTCCTCTTTTCACATTGTTAGCCTAGGGGAACAGAACGTCTATCAGAATCTGAATGATCGGGGCACCTGGGTGGCTCAGTTGGTTAAGCAACTGCCTTCAGCTCAGGTCATGATCCCCCAGACCCGGGATCGAGTCCCACATCAGGCTCCCTGCTTGGCAGGAAGTCTGCTTCTCCCTCTCTTACTCCCCCTGCTTGTGTTCCCTCTCTGGCTGTGTTTCTCTCTGTCAAATAAATAAAATCTTAAAAAAAAAAAAAAAAGAATCTGAATGATCTCCCCACAGGGACTAGTCTGGAGCTTGAACTCACAGGGAAACATAAAAGAGTAGCAAGGTTTGTTAATATTTTTAAAATGCATAATTAACTTATTATAATTAACTTTCTAATGTTAGAAATTATTATTGTAATTATCATCATCATTAACTTTTTAATCATTAACTTTCTAAAACACCCCTGCAAAGTAGAAACTGAGGCTTAGAGAAGTTTACTCACGTCTCATGGCCGGTGAAGTAGAACACTTTAGTGATAGAGCCTTTAAGACAGTGTGGTATTGATGCAGGGATAGTTAAACATATCAACACAGTCCAGATAATAGTTACATGGAAAATTATATATGATAAGTAAGGCATCTTAAATCAGTGAGGGAAAAAATGGTCATTTCATAGTGTTGCAGTGTATTGGTACTACAGTTGAAAAACAAAAATATAGTTAGAGCTGATATTTTATCCTAAATTGCAGATAGATTAATGTAAATTTTTTAAAACCTCTCCTTTTTTTGGTAATTCAATTTTTCCTATATTTTGCTTCATGACACACTGCCTATAAATGTTACAGAGATGTTGACTATTCTCTCCCATACCTTTTGGGATGGCATTGCAGTATATATACATACCTTCAGCTTCCACAATGGAGAAAAGCCCTGTTTTCTTAGGCTGTCGTCATCTTCTTCTTTTTTAGATTTATTTATATTTATTTATTTATTTATGAGAGAGAGCACACATTATCAGGGGAAGGGGCAGAGGGAGAGAGAGAGAGAATTCTCAAGCTGACTCCCTATTGAAGGTGGAGTTCAATGTAGGACTTGATCCTAGGACCCTGAGATCATGACCTGAGCTGAAATCAAGAGCTGGATGCTTAACCAACTGAGCCACTCAGGTATCCCTTTTAGGCCTTCTTTTTTTTTTTTTTTTTTTTTTCCTCTTAGGCCTTCTTAGTAAAACTTGAAATACCAAGTTGTAATGGAAGTAATTGGTATGTAATTGGTAAATTTAAAACTTTTAAAAATATATTTATTTATTGGGGCACCTGGGTGGCTCAGTTGATTAGGCGACTGCCTTCGGCTCAGGTCATGATCCTGGAGACCCGGGATCAAGTTCCATATCGGACTCCCTGCTTGGCGGGAAGCCTCCTTCTCCCTCTCTCACTCCCTCTGCTTGTGTTCCCTCTCGGGCTGTGTTTCTGTATGTCAAATAAATAAAATCTTAAAAAATATATATATATATATATTTATTTATTTATTTATTTATTTATTTATTTGAGAGAGAGAAAGCAAGAAAGCATGCAGGGGCCGATGGAGGGACAGAGGGAGAGAATCCCAAGCAGACCCCTTGCTGAGTGAGGAGCCTGACACAGAGCTCAAGGCTACAGTCTTGAGATCCTGACCTGAGCTGAAATCAAGAGTTGGTTACTTAACTGAGCACTCAGGCACCCCAGTATTTAAAACTTTTTTACAAAAAGATAAACGTAGGGATCATTGAAGTCCTTTTCAATTTTAAAGGACAAATAACAGATTTCCAGAAAATATTTACGAATGTTTTTAAAATATAAAAGCTTTATCTCTAAAATACAGAGAGCTTCTAGAAACAGTAAGAAAAACAAAAGCAAGCTAATAGAATTGTGGTTAAATGATTAAAAATAGATAGTATAGATTGCCACATATACATGGGAAGAGCAGTTTTTATCACTGTTGATTAGGAAGATGCAAAATAAAGCAACAATAAACTATATAAACACAGCTGTGTAAAACCATGGTTTTTCCTTCCTTTCCCTGGAAAGCACTTAGAAAAGACAAGAAAGTTGAAAGAAGACTCTGAAAACTGTTTTTAGTGAAGATGAGAGACAGATAGCTCATAGGTTCCAAATTATGTGAAATCACTACCAATCACAGGTGAGATGAGGTGGAGTCAGGAAAGAAAGTGTAAAGCAGCAGCATGAAGGAAAGTGAGAGGGCCCAGCAGGGGCAGAATTAATATTCCAGCAAAAATACACTTTCTGAAGGAAAGAGATACACCTTCAAATGCAAAAGACCCATGGTATGCATGTGTTAGTTATCTGTTACTGCATAACAAATTATCCTGACACTTAATGGCTTATAGCAACCTTTATTATAACCTCATAACTTCTATGGATCAGGAAACCAGGCATATCTTACCTGTCACAGGCTGCACTCAACTTCAGGCTCATCAGGGAGGGAGCCACCTTCCAGCAAACGCCTGTGTTTGTCGGCAGGATTCAGTTTCTCATGGATTATTGGGCTGAATCATCAGGTCCTCATGAGCTATTGCCTGGAGGCCTCCTTCAGTTCCTTGCTGCATATCCCTCTCCTTAGAGTATCTGACTTCAGTAGAGTAAACAGATGAGCTGGGAGCAGAGCATCTGCAAAAGAGAGTACCAGTAAGACAGAAGTCACAGATTTTGTAACCTGGTTAATTATTTTTTTAATTATTGCTCATAGGTAGTAACTAATAGATGTGGTAAAAAAAAAAAAGAGGACTAAGAAAACTATATAAAACTATATATTATAAATATAAGCTCTAGAACTAAAAATATACTTTTCTTAGTATTAATAGAACCACAAACAAAAATGAAGAAACACAACAAATGCAAACACAATGATTACCCCCCTCTCTGTAAATGTTTATAAACAAATCACAGAATATAAAGTAATGTGCTAGAATTAAGATGAAACACAGGGGATATAAAATTAAGTAAAAATGGGCTTATACTTAAAGGAGAATGGTCTTCAGGTTGGCTCAAAAAACAAAACACAACTCTTTGTTTCTAAGATCCATAAAAAGGAGAAGTGAAGGGGCGCCTGGGTGACTCAGTTGGTTAAGCGACTGCCTTCAGCTCAGGTCATGATCCTGGAGACCCGGGATCGAGCCCCACATCGGGCTTCCTGTTTGACGTGAAGCCTGCTTCTCCCTCTCTCAGTCCCTCTGCTTGTGTTCCCTCTCTCGCTGTGTTTCTCTCTGTCAAATAAATTAAAATCTTTAAAACAAAAAAAAAAAAAAAGAGAGAGAGGTGAAGATAAAAGAATGAAAAATGGTATGTCCAGTAAACGCAAACAAGGAATTCATACCTAAAATGGTCAAATGAGATAATACAAGTTTTTAATGTTAAGAGGTAAAATACAAAATTAAGATAGAATTAGTATGAATATCTATGACAAATAACATAGCAACCGCATTTATGAAGCAGAAATTATAGGAAATACAAGCCAATTTGAACAGATTCACTAACAGCAAAAGACTATCTTTGTCAAACAGGGAAAAAAAAGTATAACCAAATAAGTTAGCTTTTATTGATAGATTAAATTAAATTCTGTACATACCCAGAGAACATAACCTCTTTGCGAATACTAGTGGAGTAGTTGTGAAAACTGAGCTAACAAAAATTGCATAAAATAGAAAACTGCAACTCACTATCAGTTATGCATATAAAATCCTAAAAAGAAAGGTTTGAAAAGCAAAGTGCAGTAGTGCAGGAAATGTTATATTATTGCCATGTAGAGTTTAACCTAAGAATTTTAAGGGTGATACAGTATTAGGAAATCCATTAAGATTACCAATCTTATTAATTAATCTAAAGGAAAAGTCACACAATCACCTTCAAAAATGCTAAAAGACAATTGAAAAATTTCATACTAATTTTTGATGAAATACTATGTAACATATTCAACATGAAAAATATATCTCAGCCCAAAAGCTCATCATACTTGATTAATATGGGATTCTTACAAAACTCAAAAATATTAAAAGAATCTGTACTGACACCACTATTTACATGTTAAAATGACAATACCTAATTAAGAGAAATAGATTAGATACAGGCATTGGAAATGGAATGTAAAAATACCGTTTGGTATAGTTGAAAATCCAATCAATCAACATAAAAACTATAAAACAAGAATTTTGTAAGGTAGTGAGGTGCAAAATAAATATATAGAAATTAATATCTTCTAGTATAAACAAATAATCACCAGTTAGGTGATAGAATGAAAGAAAAGGTTCTGGGGTGCCTGGGTGGCTCAGGTCATGATCCCAGGGTTCTGGGATGGAGCCTGGCATCAGGCTCCCTGCTCCATGGGAAGCCTGCTTCTCCCTCTCCCATTCTCCCTGCTTGTGTTCCCTCTCTAGCTGTGTCTCTCTTTGTCAAATAAATAAATAAAACCTTAAAGAAAGTTTCTATTTGCAATAATGACAAAATACCTACAGATAAATTTTAAAGAAATGTATAAGACCTATATGATGGAAGCTTTAAAACAGTCAAGTAGACATGGAAGAAGACATGAATGAATGAAATATGATACCATATTCTTTGGGCACCTGGGTGGCTCAGTTGGTTCAGCATCTGACTCTTGGTTTTGGCTCAGGTGGTGATCTCCTGGGTTGTGAGATTGACCCTTGTTTGGCTCTGTGCTCAGCAGGAGTCAGCTTGAAGATTTTCTCCCTCTGCCCCTCCCCATTTGTGTAAGAGCGTGCACCTTCCTTCCTGCAACTAAATAAATCTTAAAAAAAACCCATATTCTTTTTTAAAATTTTATGATATGTTTTATTTAACTGAATACACCAAAATATTATTCTTTCAACATATGATCAGTATAAAATTATCACTAAGATATTTCAGATCTTTTCAAAGTCTTTGAAATTCAATATATATTTTATACTTATAGTGTATTTCAATTAGAACACTAAATTTTCATTGGAAATACTTATCTGTATTATTTTTCTATTCAATTTTTTAATTTAAATTCAATAAACATATTGTGTTGTTAGTTTCAGAGGTAGAGTTCACTGATTCATCAGTCTTTTATAATACCCAGTCCTCATTACATCATGTGCCCTCCTTAATGTCCATCATCCAGTTATCCCCATGCCCTCACCTGCTCCCCTCCAGCAACTCTCAGTGTGTTACTTGTGATTAAGTTTCCTGGTTTGTCTCCCTCTGACTTTGTGTTGTTTTATTTTTCCCTCCCTTTCCCTATGATTCTCTGTTTTGTTTCTTAAATACCACATATAAGTGAGATCATATGATAATTGTCTTTCTCTGATTGGCTTATTTTGCATAGTGTAATACCCTCTAGTTCCACCCATGTCATTGCAAATGGCAAGATTTTTTTTTTTTTGATGGCTGGATAGTATTCCATTGTGTGTGTGTTGTATACCACAGGACATCTGGGCTTTTTCCATAGTTTGGGTATTGCGGACATTGCTGCTATAAACATTGGGGTGCAGGCGCCCCTTCAGATCACTACATTTGTATCTTTGGGGTTACTACCCAGTGCAGTTGCTGGGTTTTAGAATATCTCTGTAACTTTTTGAGGAACCTCCATTCTCTTTTCTAGAGTGTCTGTACCAGTTTGTATTCCCACCAACAGTGTAAGAAGGCTCCCCTTTCTCCGCATCCTCATCAATATTTATTGACTTGTTAATTTTAGCCATTCTGACTGGTGTTAGGTGGTATTTCATTGTGGTTTTGATTTGTTTTTCCTTATGCTGAGTGAGGTTGATAAAAAATACCATATTCTTTTTTTTTTTTTAAAGATTTTATTTATTAATTTGACAGAGAGAAACACAGCTAGAGAGGGAACACAAGCAGGGGGAGTGAGGAGGGAGAAGCAGGCTTTCCACTGAGCAGGGAGCCCGATGTGGGGCTCGAACCCGGGACTCGAGGATCATGACCTGAGCTGAAGGCAGCTGCTTAACAACTGAGTCACCCAGGTGCCCCCAAAATACCGTATTCTTAAATAAGAAGACTCCACACCATAATGATGTCAGTTACCCTTAATTATTTCTTCTTCTTCTCCTCCTTCTTCTTCAAGATTTACTTATTGAGAGGTGGGGGAGAGTGAGAGGTAGGGGCAGAGGGAGAGGAAGAGAGGGAATCTCCAAGCACACTCCCCACTGAGTGTGGAGCCCCACACGGGGGTCAGACTTAGGACTCTTGAGATCACAACCTGAGCTGAAACCAAGAGTCAGACACTTACTGCACCTTAAGTTAATTTCTTAATTTAATATAAGACCTATAAAAATGTCAATATACTGCCTCTTTTTAAACCTATAAAAGTAAGACTAACATAAAGGTTATTATGGAAGTTGAAAGAATCCAAAAAAGAGAAAAATGAAGGTAGACAAGCTGTATCATACACTGATGTATAGTGTGAACTTCAAAATTTAAGTGTTGGTAGTTATACCCCAGTAGAAAAAGTAGTCTAGAAAGCAAATGCATACAATATGGGAATTTAGTCTAAATTCAGTATAAATAATAATATTTCAGATCAGAAGCAAATGGATTATTCAGTAACTGATACTGAGATAACAGGATACTCTGAAAAAAAAAGTTAAGGTATTGCCATACCTCCAGCTATATACGAGGATGAAATCCAAATGGATCAAATATTTAATGTTAAAAAAAATACAACTACTAGAAAAAGAATGTGAGGATAAGGGTTCTTTTAAAACCTTGGCTTATAAAAACAAAACAAAAAACAAAACCCTTGGCTTATGGCTGGGGTGGCAGGGTGGCTCAATCAGTTAAGCATCTGACTCTTGATTTCAGCTCAGGTCATGATCTCATGGTGGTGAGGTCGAGCCCTGCATTGGGCTCCATGCCCAGATTGAAGTCGGCTTGAGAGTCTCTTTCTCCCTCTCCCTTTGCCCCTCCCCCCAGCTCATGTGTGTGCTCTCTTTCTCTCAGAAGTAATAAATAAAATCTTTAAAAAACCCCCCAAAGCCTCAGGGATACAGAAAGCCTTTTAAATGCACAAAAGTTTGATCAATTAAAATTTAAAAAATTCTCCATAGTAAAAATCTAGAGGAAATTTACCGCAAATATAAGAAGCTGGGAAAATAGTTGTATTCATAATAAGAGTTTAATCTCTAGTATACAAAGAACTCTTAGAAATGATGGAAAAAAGATCAACAACCCAAGAGAAAAAGAGAAAAGGCAAATATGATGAATATATAGTTCACAGGAAAGGGGAAGTACAGATGATTTTTAAACAGGAAAGGTAGTTGACCTAATTTATAGTAAGAGAAATACAAATGAAAACTATAGTGAGATAAGTTTTACTGTCCATTTGGGAAAACTCCTAAACATTGAAACAACTTTTTTACCAAATTATTGGGGAAAATATTTTCTCTTATATGTTATTGATGGGAGTATAAATTTGTATAATCTCTATAGAGGGCAATTTGGTAATATCTATCAGACTTAGTAATTCATGCACCTGATCCAGCAATGCTCCCTAGGATTTTGGGGTGTATCATACCTTCTCACTGGTCATAATTTGTGTCTAACCCTACTGGGCCTGCTGGGCCTTGAGTCTGGTTATAGGTCTGGAAGCAGTGAGGGGAGGTGGGGTCATTAGTAGGATCAGCAGTGCCTTGCAAGGGAACTAGTAGAGGGACGTCCATTGCAGCCTCTGCAGACAAGGGGTGACCAACTTCTTCAGATAAGAGAGGAGGAGTTGCCTCTATTAATAAAGATTTGACAGAATTTAGGGGTTCAGGTTTCTAGCAACATATACTCCACATCTTCCCATAATATCAAGGCAAGTCTAAATTAATCCCCTTTGTGTTTTTTGGTCTAGTTTTCTCCCGTACCCTATCTTGTGTCTCGTAAGTCCTTACAGTTTTCCCCAGAAAGCAGTTGGTCAGAAATCACTTGCACAAGAACCCCTACAGGCTCTGCTTCTAGAGAGCTTGGTCTAATAGTCTGCTCTTCACTCTATCTCTGATTTGTATTGTGTATTCCTTCTTGAGACATCCACACAGATGTCTAATAGGCATTTCAGACTTATCATATGCCAAACTGAGTGCCTGATATTTTTCGATTTCAACATGCTTCTCTCATCACTTTCTTTTTTTCCCTGTTTCAGTAGAGGGCAACTCCATTCTTCCTGTTGCTTTGGACAAAGCTTTTTACATTCCATGTGCAATCACTCAGTAACCCTTATGTTAAACTACTGAACCGGATGCTAAATTATGTTTAGATAAACTATTTCTGGGTTGGGGTTTCATATGTAGCAAGCAGATCCTTCTCCTCCTGTTGTTAAATAGATTCAATCTATTGAAACTTGGCCCCTGACAAAAGGGTTTGAAAAAATCAGGGTTATAATTGTCAACAGCTTTTGAAATGAATCTGTAATTCTACCATTTATTACCACCTCCACTGTCCCTACTCTGGTGTAAGCCCCACTATTGCATCTTTCTTGGATTATTATAATGGCCTCCTAACTGGTTTTTTGACTTCTGCTCCCATTGCCCTTTGGTCTGTGTTCACCATGGCATCCAGCAGGCTCCTTTAAAAATATAAGTCATGGGGCATCAGGGTGGCTCAGTCCGTTGAGGAGCCAGCTCTTGGTTTGGGCTCACGTTATGGTTTCAGGGTTGTGGGATCAAGTCCCATATTGGGCTGAGCAGGGAGTTGGCTTCCCCTGTCTCTGTCCCTCTGCCCCTCCCCTGCTCTCACACACTCTCAAATAAATAAATATAATATATATATATATATATATATAATCATGTCACATTTCTTTTTTCTTTTTTTTTTTAATATTTTATTTATTTGACAGAGAGAAACACAGCCAGAGAGGGAACACAAGCAGGGGGAGTAAGAGAGGGAGCAGCAGGCTTCCCGCCAAGCAGGGAGACCGATGTGGGACTCGATCCCGGGTCTCCAGGATCATGCCCTGAGCCAAAGGCAGTCGCTTAACCAACTGAGCCACCCAGGTGCCCCTCATATCGCGTTTCTTTCAGAATTCTCCATTTGCTTTTCAGCCTCGAGAAAAAGCCCAAATTTTTGTAATGAACTAGAATGCCCTGTATGATACTGTTTGGTAGGACAGTGCCTTTGCTGTTCTACCCCCGGCTCATACTGCTCTGGTCACTTTGGCTTCCTGGGTGTATTTTGAATAAACCAGACATATGCCTTCCTATGAGTCTGAGCATTTGGGGACCCCTGTGCTCCCCCACATGTTGGTATGGCTCATTCCTTCACTACTCCAGGCATTGCCATCTCCATTGTAAACTGCCATTCTCCATACTCCGATTCCCTGCCCTGCTTTGTCTTCTCAGCATCATCACTGTCTATTTTTTTATCATTTGTTTCCCTCACAGTGATGTAAGCTCCACAAGGATAGTGATTTGTATCTGTTTTGTTCCCTCCTGGCAAGTAGTAGGCACTCCATAAATATTTGTTGAAGATGGGAAAGCATTATCTTATTATAATTAACTAGATTACTTAATTAATGCAAGAATTCATTATTTCTGTGCCTGTAGAAGTATCTGCAGCAGCAGCAATGAGTAGTGTCTTATAAATTCAGACACTTTGTTGATTTTTGTTGGTTCACTGACGTGTCAGCTAGCCTTTACATTTTCTACAGTTGTCAGTAGAGAGCTGATTGTTGCCATGGTTCTTTTGCATTTGAATAAGAATTTATTGAACATCTAGATATGGAAGTTTAGGAATATATCTCCCACATTCAAGAAATCTTCCATGTAACATACACGCCCCAGTTACAGGGATACAAAACAGTTAAGCAGGGGAGTGGTCATTATCAAGAACTACTAGTTCACATTTGACCTGGGTGCTGAGAGAATTCTAGAATAAAAATGAATCAGTCACAGTTGTCCAGCATTATTTATAACGTTTTGCTTCAAATTTTATGTCTCAAATACATGATATCAAGGAGTTTCCATCTATCTTTGATAGCACTGTCTGGTTTTGACATTTCTTAATGTCACTGATGGCCTACTATTCTGAATTCCTGTGAACTTGGGGTCTGTGTCACTGGCCACTCTTGTGTGGTTCACTCAAGTGAAGAGGGATAATCTCAAGATTTTAAAAAGTCATAAGAATGAGGGCTTGTGTGGGAGGAGAGTTGGGAGGGAACAGAACCTTTGAAATCAGGTCAGAATCGTGCAGCAAGGAGTGAGCCAGGACGCGGCTTTTAGGTGGCTGCTCACGCAGCTGGCCTCTGGCACAGGCTTGTAATGAATCTAAGTTCCAGTGGTTTGGATGGTCGGCTTTGGTCACAGATGAAAGTTTTTGAAACTGGGCTTTAGTAGTGGGCACCTGAATGCATTTTGAATTTTAGTAAGCTGAGTTGACATGTCTTTTAACTATAAATAATACTAATCCTGGACTACAGTGATGGAAACCCAGGGCAGAGGTAGCAGAGAACTAAAGGGGGTGGCAGTGTTTTTTTGAGGACTCTTATTTTTCTTTTAGTAAGAATAAGCCATTTTTTAGAAGAGCTTGAATAAACTATTTAAGATACAGTATTTACAGAACAGTATTCATTCTCTGTGTATTGCTCAGTGTGATTTTTTAAAATGAGAAAGCACTCCTTTGTCATTAGATGATTTTATCACTTACATCAGAACTAAAGTGCAATTTTTAAAAAAGTTTATTTATTTATTTTTTTAAAGATTTTATTTATTTGACAGAGAGAAGCACAGCCAGAGAGGGAACACAAGCAGGGGAGTGAGAGAGGGAGCAGCAGGCCTCCTGCCGAGCAGGGAGCCCGATGTGGGACTCGATCCTGGGTCTCCGGGATCATGACCTGAGCCGAAGGCAGTCGCCTAACCAACTGAGCCACCCAGGCGACCAAAAGTTTATTTATTTAAGTAATTTCTATACCCAATGCAGGGCTTGAACTCACAACTCAGATAAAGAGCCACATGCTCTTCTGACTGAGCCAGCCAGAACTCCTAAAGTATAATAGTTTGAAAGCCATGTGGATTTCTGCCTCTAAGGAACACTATAGTTTTCTTAAGATTAGGACTGAGGTTAGTGGCTTCCTAGCTTGCTGCCAAACATCTTAGATATACAGGATTTGGGTTATCACCAGAAGTAGGATCCCTTCAATCCTGGAGGGGTCAGATTCTAGGAGACTATTGTCCTTATTGCTGAAAAGTTTCAAATGGAGAAGGAAAATAGCTGGTCCAAAGGTTTAGAACTGGAAACCGTTTAGATTCTAACTTCTTTGTACTGTAATAGAGAAATCTATGAGGAAGCTTGGGGAACAGCTGCGTTTCTCATATTAAAGTTGATGATTGTATTTATGTGAGTCAATAACATTTTTTTATGTTACCTGTTTTCCTTACATGTGTTAGGGCGCATGAGTTTCTACAAATCTGTTATTTTTTGGGAAAATAATCAACATCCTTTAGTACAAGACCAGATTTTCAGGGCTCCTGAGAAAAAGACTGAAAACATCTTTGTATGTACAACTTACCCGTTTCTTCTCAGCATTCCCAAGGTAGACACAAGCATTATTGTTTCTCTTATCACGGCATTTATATAAAGTCTTGTTAACTGAGTCTCTTGAAATAACCAGAAATTTAAATGCATCTATAGCAAAATATGTCAGTAATGCAATTTGTAGAAAGATGACACATAAAGATTATTTTAAAAAGGAAAACGACCAAGCCCACTCATTCAACAAATATTTCCTTTGTGCCTACTATGTGGGAGATATGGGGACTGAGGAAGACGCAGTCTTGGAAAACGACCAAGCCCACACATTCAACAAATATTTCCTTTGTGCCTACTATGTGGGAGATATGGGGACTGAGGAAGACACAGTTTCTTGCTTTAAGAGAAAAACATACTTTTTTATTAGCTCAAAAGCAATGTCTGAAATTGAAGCATGCATTTAATAGATTAGGCCCTTTTACTGCGTCCAGAAAATATGCTTTGAGAAAGTATTTTATTGTGGCAAAATACCCCTAACAGTTTACCAAACCCCAAAAGTTTACCATTTCAGCCTCTGTGAAGGGTACATTTCTGTGGCATTAGTGCCTTTACATTGTTATGCAGCCATCGCCACCATCAGCCTCCAGAACTTTTCATCCTCTCTAACTGAAACTCTAGCTGTTAAACAAAAATGCTCCATTCTCCACACCCTCCTCCTCCCAGCCCCTGGCAACCACCATTCTATTATTTTGTCTCCATGAATCTGACTACATTAAGCACCCCACTTAAGTGTAGTCACACAATATTTGTCCTTCCGTGTCTGGCTTATTTCACTAAAGCATAATGTCTTCAAGATTCATCCATGTTGTAGCAAATATCAGAATTTTCTTCTTTATTAAGGCAGAATAATATTCCATCGTCTGTGTAGACCACATTTTATTTATCCATGTGTTGATGGATACTTGGGTTGCTGCCACTTTTGGTTCTTGCGAATAATGCTGTTGTGAACATAGATTTGCAAATATCTGTTTGAGACAAAGGAAATGCTTTTTAGAATCTCAATGAGTGGAAACCATGAGGAAGACTCTTTGTGGCACATGAGTTAAAGTATTTACAGGTACTGATGGGTGAAAGAACCAGAAACTTCTTTATAACATTTTTTTTTTTTTTTTTACTAAAGCAGTGAAAGAGATACACTGCAGAGTAGCTTTGCTATAAAGAATGTGACATGCCCTCTGATCGGTGGAGCCTCGCTCCCCTCTAGAGCACACATGCGGGAAACTCTAGTTCTCTCACATCAAGAATGGCTTTAAAAGCACAGAACAAGGCAGTCCATCTCTACCCTAAATTCAATAGCTAACTTCCTTGGGTAAAAACTAGATTAAAGCTTGATATGTTTTTCTTTTGCTTAATTATGCTATCTGTTCACATTTCTGTCTGCTTCAATTAAACTTTGAACTCCAACGTCTGCATTGGTTCTGTCTTGTACAGATGTCTGGAAAGTGACTCTGCTAGCCTATTCTATCCAGGCTGTTCTAGCCCTGCAGTTGCTGTCTTTGACTCACAGTACTGGTCTGTTTTGGCCTTGTGTTTGCTTTTGACAACATTGTACTTTATGGACTAGTGTGGATTCCATCGTAGTTTCTCCTGGTTAGCCTGGTCTTGTGGTACCTGGTAACCCAGCCCTGAGAAATAAAATCGCCAAAACCTCAAGAAGGTTCTTTTCTTTTCTCTGACATGAACTTTATGAATGGTTTCCATGAATTTAGGAAATCCTGTGGAGTCAGAACCTGGGACTTCGGTATAAGCCTGTCAGGAGTCCTAATCACAGCTGATTGTCCACGTAATCACTGTTTCCCAAGGTACAAGTGAGGACCAAACACTAACACTGTTTTCATGCCCACACCCTGTGTTCTACTTTAGACTCCCCTCTTGGCAGAGAGTTGGGTAGTGGAAGGGATTAAGATTCCAATTTTGGTTTTTATCTTGGAAATTAAAGGGCTTCCAAGGAATGAAACTTTTGATGATGTTAAGAATTAACTCAATGACATAAAGGCTCTTGGGGGACATCTGAATTTAAGAATTCATTCTTTTCTGCCTTTTGTCGATGTTATGGCCTTGGGGAAGTCAATTACCTTCCCAGGATTTCAGTTTTCATATCTGTAGAATGAAAAGGATGAGCTTCTCAGGTTGTGATGGTGGTGGTCAGATGGTAGGGCTGGTATTGATGGTGGTATTATATGTATGTGTGGGAGGCGTGGGGCAGATGTGCTGGAAAAGTTCATTGGACCAGTTAATTAAATGCTTAATATTTATATAGAAGATTTATAGGAAAGCAGGAGCAAGTCAGTTTTTGGAAGATTAATATATAACTCTGCATAATAATGGAATCTTGAACACTGATTCTAGTTCTATCCTGCTCTGTTCTACCCTACCTTCCACTGCCCTATGCAAAATCAATCAATTCTTACTGGTCTCAAATCATAGGGTCTTACAGGCTAAGCTTAATGTTGGGATGAAGTAGAGTTATTTGGTCTCCTCTACTTTGTGTACAAATTATTTATTAGTTTTAAAACTTAAATGTTCTTTTTTTGCTGTTGTTCTTTTTGATAATACATGATTATTGTAGGAACTTGGAAAATATAGAATATTATACAGAAGTTTAATAATCAGGGCACCTGGGTGGCTCAGTTGGTTAAGCGACTGCCTTCGGCTCAGGTCATGATCCCAGAGACCCGGGATCGAGTCCCATATCGGGCTCCCTGCTCGGCGGGAAGCCTGCTTCTCTCTCTCTCGCTCCCCCTGCTTGTGTTCCCCCTCTGGCTGTGTTTCTCTCTGTCAAATAAATAAAATATTTTTTTTTTTAAAAAAGAAGTTTAATAATCACTCAGATTTTCATTATCCAACAATAACTATAATTAACACTCATCATTCCTTTCAGACCTTTTCCTTACATAGAATTGCATGTATATATATGTGTGTGTGTACACAAAAATAAATAATGTTAGTATTTCAGATATTTAAATAACTTTTTACAAAACTGGGATGATAAATAAATAAATAAAGTATTATAATTATTTCCTTTTTCTGCCATGACAGACGTAAGAAAGACTTTCAGTAAGTATTGAAAGAGGCTATGAGGTTTATGTGTGAAAAAGCATGAACATTAGAATGATCAATAATGAACAAAATGGAGGCACATGGGTGGCTCAGTTGGTTAAGTGTCCTACTCTTGGTTTTCACTCAGGTCATGATCTCAGGGTCCTGAGATCGAGCCCAGTGTTGGGCTCTGCCTTCAGTGAGAAGTGTGCTTGGGGATTCTCTCCCTTTCCCTCTGCTGCTCCCCCAACCTGCTCTCCCTCCTTCTCTCTCTCTTTCTAAAATAAATAAATAAATCTTTAAAAATATAACGAACAAAATAATTGTTAATTTCTCAGAAAGAATCATCGTTTATTCTCACAGATGGCACTTTTCTAGGTCACTCAAATGTTTTGTGGAAAGTATGGCATAAAATATGAAAAAACATAAAGCTTAGGAGTAAAAGCATTTAATTCAGTAACTTTGCTGTTCGAATAAGCAAAATTTTATTTTAAGTCTTTTACAGTAATTTTAAATGGAACCAGGACACAATAAACTTGGTGATGTCATTCCATATTCCACCACAGTGGTGTTTTTCCCTCCAGCACCCAGCAAGACAGCCTGGAAAGACATGGCTCCTGAAGATTCTGTTGCAGGCAGTGTTTTTATATCCTTGCTCATTGTTTTGCGTCTACATTGTGATGACTGTCATTTTAAACAGTCCATTTCCTTTCTTCAAAGAGGGAATCATGGGTCAGTTCTACCCTAGATTCTCAGGTAGTGTTATTCTGCATTATAACATTATGCCCAGAGGAGCATGCTTTCATGTATGCTGACTTTATATTTACTATTTTTAACTGCTATAGATAATTTTATAATCTAAGACTGTTCCAAGGGTCATATTTGCCAATTCTCTGCCACTTGAGGGATATTTATTATGACTCTTCTATTTTGCATCAAAAGTATTAGTTCTCTTTATCTTTCATAAGCAAAAATCATGTGCTTGTGTATCTCGTGGAAATAACTGATACAGTAGTTCTCACATAGCAAAGTGTTCTACAATTTCTCTGCTATATTCATAGTTATTTTTTGATTGACTCCAGCTTTATTGAGGTATAACTGACAAACAGCTGTAATATATATGAAGTGTGCAATGTAATTATTTGATATGTCTACACTATGAAAGGATTCCCACCATCAAGTTAATCAACACCTCACATAGTTACCTTGTTTTTTTTTTTTTTTTTGGTGAGAACACACAAGTTCTACTCCCAGTCAGCCACATGATCACAATGGTAAACAACTGATAACACCATTCTGGACCCTGTTTTCCACTTTTCAGTACCATATTCAGTAAATGACATGAGATAGTCAACACTTTATTATAAAATAGCTTTGTGTTAGATGATTTTGCCCTCCTGGAGCACTATGAGCCCATTTAAGGTAGACTAGGCTACGCTATGATGTTTGGTAGATTAGGTATATTAAATGCATTTTCAGCTTGCAATATTTTTTCACTTATGATGGATTTATCGAGGCATAACCCCATGGTAAATTGAGGATAATCTGTATACCTGGGCATGGAACTTCTGGATCGTACAGTAACCATGTGCAACGCTGTAAGGAGCTGCACCCAAGCAATTTTCCAAGGCAGCAGCACCACTTTTTGTAATCCCACCAGCAGTGCATGAAGGGTTCAATTTCTCTCTATTCTTTTGTACACTTGCTCATGTTTTTGGTTTTAGTGACACTAATAGATGTGAGGTGGTATGTCATTGCTTTGATTTGCATTTTTATAGTAACTAATAACATGAAACCTCTTTTGTGTCCTACTGGCTATGTGTATGTCATCTTCGGAGAAATGTCTGTTCAGATCCTTTGCCCACTTTATATTTGGTTATGTCCTTTTATTGTTGCATTATAAGTGTTCTTTATATATTCTAGATACAAGTTTCTTATATGATTTGCAAATATTTTTTTTTCCATTCTGTGGTTATTTTTTTTTTCACTTTGTTGATGGTATTCTTGGAAGCACAGAAGTCTTTAACCTTTCATTTAATCAAATTATTTTTTTTTACATATCTTACCTATGTTTCCTTTAGTCACTTGTGCTTTTGATGTCATAAGAAGGCTTCATAACCCATAGGTCATGAAGATTTACTCTTATGTTTTCCTCTAAGAGTTTTATAGCTTTGGCTCTTACTTTTGGTCCTATGATCCACTTTGAGCTCATATTTGTGTATGGTGTCCAATTTTACTCTTTTGTGTGTGGATGTCTAGTGTCTCAGCACCATTTTTGATACTCATTGAGTTTTTATGAGTATCAAAAATTAACATATGTAAAGCACTTAGAGGTACATGGGTATGCATAACAGCACTGAGTAAATATTAGTTATTCTTTTATCATTTATTATATGGAATTATATGTCTACTCGTAATTCTCCCTCAAAAGATGATCTTTATCTTCATGCCTACATGCCTGGCCCAGTGCCTGACAGACAGTACCTGCTGAATGGATTTTGTTGAATGCATGAATAATAAGGAAAACTTCTCTTTTGAGGCAGTCAGAGGGTAAAGGACAGTTTCAACACTGACATTCTACTGGGCTTGGCTTGGGTCCCAACCAGAAGGCCTCTCAAAGTTAGAATACAGTGACTGTCTGCCTTAGGACATCTCCCCAGAACACACAGCATGCAATCCCTGGGTAGATCACCCTGCAGAACTAGAATCTCTTCAGCATAGTTTTCATTCCTGTGTCACTCTCCTCACCATTTTCTTCCTCCTCCTCTTGTTCCAGAGCATGAGCTTGGAGAATGGAATCCCTTTTGAATATCAGTCTCAACCAAATCTCCTCTGCTGTATCCTTTGGCTTTCAACCCCTCAAAGCTGAAGGTGGAAAGCTCACTCCCAGCCTCTTACCAGTCTCCATCACACTTTTTTCCCACATGATCTCATCTATTGTAATGGCTCTAAATACCAAGTAAGTGTTGATGACTCCCAAACCTGTTACTCCAGCCATACTGAGACTCAGACTTACATTTTAATTGTTGGCTTCATGCCTCATTTTAGATATCCAACAGATATCTCAAATTTAACATGACCACAACTGAGTTCCTCCCACAAACATGTTCCTCATCTCAGTAGATGGCTCTGTAAATTCTCCCAGTGACTGCAGTAAAAAATTTGGGATCTGTACTGATTCCTCTTATTTTTTTTTAAAGATTTTTTTGTTTATTTATTTGAGGAAAGAGAGAGAGAGACAGAGTGAGCGAGCACACTGTGGGGAGGGGCAGAGGGAGAGAAGCAGAGGGAGAGGAAGAAGCAGACTTCCTGCTGAGCAAGGACCCTGAAGTAGGGCTTGATTCCAGGAGCCTGGGATCATGACCCGAGCTGAAGTCAGATGGTTAACTGACTGAGCCACCTAGGCACCCCCTTGATTTCTCTGTTTCTCTCACCCCCGTATTAGGCAAATCCTACTGAATCTGCCTTCAAAATATGCCAGCATCTTATCACTGCTCGCCACCTCTAATGCTCCTACTTGGGAATAAGCTCACCTCTGCCCATGCATGCACTAATGTAGTAGCCCCTGACTGCTCTCCTCTACCCTTGCCCCTCCCCAATTCCATTCTCTAAGTCATAGCCCAGAGGAACTATTTAAAAACATAGATTAGGTCATGCTACTCTCTTGTTTAAAAATCTCTAATGACTTTCTATTATGTTAGGGTAATATCCCCATTTCTTGCCATGACAAACATGACTTTCTTGATCTTGCCCTTTCAGTAAAAGTTGAACTTTCTACCAGGTACAAAGATTTAATGATAGGAGGTTCCAGACATTCACAATATTCAGATTTTCAAAGCAAATGGGCATAAACCTGTTCTATAACTTCTGAAACCCTTTGATAAAATGAAAGGGTTAGAGAGTAGAAAAGAGAGGATTTTGTGGGGAATAAATATTTAGAAAAGTTATGTAATGAAACCCAGTACATCTTCCACTAAGGAGGACTTACCTCAAACCTGGTGGTGCTCTAGACCTTCCATGAGGCCAATTACAAAGCTTACTTTGTTATTGCTTCAGCTGGGAGGTATAATGAGCTAAGGTCTTGCTCCTGCTTGGGGGATTAAGATACTGAGAGACAAAGAGACTTAGTTATTTTTGGGGGCAGAGTCAAGAGACTGTGGCCATATTAGGATTGTGGAGGCAGAGCCAGGGCACCAGCTGTGGGCCCCAAGGGAGAGAGCATGTATGTGCAGGTATCTTGAGGTTTTACCAGTAGGACTGTCTAGTGGAGTGGCAAAATGCTGGCAGCAATAATTTGGTGGCAAATGTCTAGGGGCTGAGGAAGGAGTCTCAAGGGATCACCCAAATAGAGATGCTTTCTCCTCATCAAAGGGAATTATAAGAGAGAGCCCAGTGGGAAACCTTCAGAGCCCCAAAATTTCCCCATGAAGGAACATTGGCATTCAACATCTGCTAAGCATGGAAAGTACAAGTCTTTGGAACTTGTTCAAGTAAGAGCCTTCCTGCCCCTTTTCCATTCTGTACCTGTATTAACCAATCCCAGAAGAGTTGAAGTTGCAGCCGTCTTGTTATTTTGCATTCATATATTGGACAGAAATGCCAAGTTTCTGTTTTGAGGTCTTTTTGTGGCTTAAGGTGATCTTGGGACAATCTGTTTGATAAGACTGAATAGTCATGTGGCCCCTGGAGTCCTTATTCTCTGGCAGGAGAAGGCCTCACTTGGTAAAATTAGAAGAAATGGTGGATAAGAATGAATGAAATTATGACTTGATAATATTATGTGTTCAGCCAGCCATACGTGGCAAAAGCTCTACTTGCTTGGGCCCCTTAGCCCATATCCCTACAAATGCCTTCCCCAGCCTACAGGACTGAAGGAGCAACTCCTCTCTCTCCAGCTATTCTCTGGCAATCTTACTTTTCTGTTTTCTTCACAGCATCAATTACTACCTGAAAGTGTCTTGTTCATGTGTGTTCTTATTGTCAGTTACCTCCCACTGGACTACAAGTTCTATAGAAGCAGGAATCCTACCTCTTTGGTTCACTGCTCTATCCCCAATGACTAGAATAGGTACTGTGTGTATATAAGTGCTCAGTAAATATTTGCTGAGTAAATGTGTAAAAACTGTATGAGCAACATAGATCTGAGAGTGGGAGAAATGCATAGTCACCCAACTTCAGTGAGATCTCTCTTTCTGTTGTGAATTATTCATTTTAATATAATTCTACATTTATACTGTGGTTGTGAAAACCTTTACATTATGGCTATGATGATTTGTCTCACAAGGTCACAATTCAAAGGAAACATATGAAAAAGTTTCAAACAAATGTGGAGAAAGGACAGATTTGAAGTATTAAATAGAAAACATCTGACTACAAATCAACTTGACTCTATATGTTTGCTTTTTAATGTGGTCTCATAGGGATCCCTTTTTAATGTTGGTGTTGGAGGACAGGACAACACACATACCTTGTAAGCTGTGGTATCCCAGTGTGGCAGATAGACTCTAGGGTGGTTCTCCATGATCTCCAATTTGGGGATCTGCACGTTCTTGTAACCTCCACTCTTTCAGTGTCCCTCCAGACTGTGACTTGCTTCTAGCCCATAGATTATGCCAAAGGTGATAAGATGTCACTTCTGTGATTATACTGTGCTATTTAAGAGTCCATCTTGCTAGCCAGCTCTGTCTAGAGACTGTCTTTGTTGGCTTGATGAAATAAGGTGCTGTGTTGAAACAGCCCACTTGGCAAAGACTGCCCGTGGCCACTGGGATCTGAGGCAGCCTTCAGCCAACATGCAGCAAGAAGCAGATGGCCCTCAGTCCCACAACCACAAGGAAATGAATTCTCTCACTGGAACATAAAACCAGTTGAAACCATTCTCAATCATTTATACCTCAAGAGTCCATGAAGGATTTACAAGGTTTGGTAGAAATGTGGACCAAGGCTTCTCACCTTGAAGGGGATGACTGCTTGTAGGTGAGGATGGATGTGTAACAGGGAAGCTCAGCTGACGACAGACTTGTCTAGCATCCCTGTTTTGCTTAGGTCTTGGCCGTATGAGTATCTCCATATACTTGTTGCCTATATACTTAATGTCTTAAGAATGATCTGATGGGGAGAGGTTATGTTTATAGGGACCAAAGGGGAAATAAAAAGGATGGAACTCAGTCACAGAGACACTGAAAAACTCTTTACATTGATGCTAATGATGTAGCATGCAGGCAAAACCAGAGAAGGCAAATCAGGGGCAGCTGGTAACTGAACCCATGGGAAATTTGCATCCATACCGAACTGAGCTCACCTTTCCCCAGTAGCCTGAGCACCTGCCTTCTAAGTGAGCTGTGGTTCAGATGTAGAGGCTGAGTAGTCTTCCCACACCCCCAGGAAAGATCAAAAGAGGGACTGTGGGTGAGGGTAGGGAAGACGCCAGGGAGCAAGGCCCAAGGCTGAGTGGGAGGGGCCAAAATGCACCCAGCACTCTCAGCCTTCTTCATGCTGCTCTTTGTCCTTCTGTGTCTCCTGGGAATCCTGGCCAACGGCTTCATTGTGCTGGTGCTGAGCAGGGAAAGGATGCGGCGTGGGAGGCTGCTTCCCTCTGACATGATTCTCATTAGCTTGGGTGCCTCCCGCTTCTGCCTGCAGTCAGTTGGAATGGTGAACAACTTCTACTACTTCCTCTACCTGAATGAGTACAGTAGTGGTCCTGCACGACAGTTCATTGGTCTCCACTGGGACTTCCTGAACTCAGCCACCTTTTGGTTCGGCTCTTGGCTCAGTGTCCTCTTCTGCATGAAGATTGCTAATTTCACCCACCCTACCTTCCTTTGGCTGAAGTGGAGGTTGCCAGGGTCAGTGCCCTGGCTTCTCATGGCTTCTCTCCTGATCTCGTTCATCGTCACCCTGCTCTTCTTTTGGGGAAACCATGCTGTGTATCAAGGATTCTTAATTAGAAAATTTCCTGGGAACATGACCTTCAAGCAGTGGAGCAGAAGGCTGGAAATTCACTATTTCTTGCCCCTGAAACTTATCACCTTGTCAGTTCCCTGCTCTGTCTTTCTGGTCTCAATTGCACTGTTGATTAATTCTCTGAGGCGACACACAAGGAAAATGCGGCGCAGCGCTCATAGCCTGCAGGACCCCAGTCGCCAGGCTCACACCAGAGCTCTGAAGTCACTCATCTCCTTCCTCATTCTTTATGCTCTGTCCTTCGCATCCCTGATCATTGATGCTGCGGGTTTCTTCTCCTCAGAGAGTGACTGGTACTGGCCATGGCAGAGTTTAATCTACCTGTGCACATCTGTCCATCCCTACATCCTCATCCTCAGCAACCTCCGGCTTCGAGGGGTGTGCAGGCAGTTACTTCTGATGGCCAGGGGCTTCTGACTGGCCTAGGTGGCATGGTCCCTTCCAGACCCCCAGAAGAGACACAAGGATGATGATGGAACCATGGCCACTTACATGGAAATAGCTTCACAGGCAGATATCCATTGGATTCTACAGCTTAAGGTTAAAAAGTCTTGATTAACAATACATGTGATCTCAGTAACCTCCCAGAGAATGAAGAGAAAATGTGTCTATGGCTGAACTAGGGTGTGGATGGGGAAGGAGCATCCCTCTTGAGGATAATGTAATGGTTGCCATGGGAGCCCCAGAGGACGGTAGTTGTGGCTGGACAGCGGTCAGGGCTGTTATGTCTAATAGCCCTCCCTTCTGTGGAGATTCTTTTTCCTTCTCCCCCCTTAGAGAATTTGGTTTTAATTTTATGAAAACAAGTGGAAGGTTTCTTTATACCAACCCATCTCTTTTCTCATTATTATTTCCATTGTTCTGCCTTCTTTTTTTTTCCCCTCTGAGGTCTAAGTGGCAGCCAGTCTTTTTCCATGTTTATTCTTCCTTTAGAATCACACATTGTGATTTTCCACATTTTCAGATTGTCTCTGGAACTTTTTTGTTTTTCCTCAAGCAAGTCAGAGAGTCACATGTGAATTGAATAAATATGTACTTTGAGTTCTGAAAAACGAAGACTCAAGAGTTTCACTTAGTTTGTGTCAAAAAACTATTTAATCTCTTTTTGTTTTTAAGAATCACCCTATTAAATCTTATGTTTAAATGTTGTTTTGAAATAGCTTGCTCTATTTACTATACAAACATTTCTAGAAATAATTTTAGAAAGAAATTCTATTTAGAGTTCAGTACCTTTTAGGCAGGCCCAAAAGTTTTTGCTCAAAGGCACCAGTGTTCAAATTTCAGAGTCTGACTCGCAGCTGGGTGCCTGGTAGGGAGAAATTTTAATGTCCTCTGAGAGTGAAAGTAATTTCCCTACTGATTTAGGGTATGTGCTGCTGAGTGGAAGTATACTCACGAACTAAAAATCTGTGGAGATTAGTCCATATTTTTACTTTAAACATATATTTTTTAATAGGTAATACATTTGCATGGTTAAAATCAAAATGTACTCAAGAGTATATATAAAAATTCTCTCTCCTACCTTCCCCTTCTGAGGCATTCTCATCAGTTTTAAATCTGTCCTTCTAGAGATATTTCATTCTATAGCAGAAAGCCACTAATAACTAACTACCAAACCAGTCAACTAACTTAGCTATCTACTTACTTATGTACTCCAACCCAGGAACTAACTAACCAACTGACTTATTAGCTATGTTCTTACTCCTTGTGTCCTTCTACACAGACAGCTGCGCAGTATGCATGCTCTTCTGCTCCTTGTTCTTTCCACTTAATATTTCTTGGAGATCTACATGTGTGGGAACACAGCATTTCCTCACTTTGAGGTTTTCTGTTTTTTTGTTTTGACATAGATGCACCACAATGTCTTTAATTGGTCACCTGTGTTTGGTCGTTTAGGTTGCCTCCTGTCTTTTGCTATTATGGCAATGTTGCACTGTTGAATGAATCTTCTACATAGGTAATCTTGTATATGTGCCAATTAACTGTAGGACAGATTCCATGAAATGGGATTACTGGGCCAAGTGGCATGTGCATTTCTAATTTTTTAAATTAACTTATTTAAATTCAATTAGTTAGCATACAGGATATCATTAGTTTCAGATGTAGAGTTCAGTAATTCATCAGGGCTTATAACACCCAGGGCTTATTGCATTACATGCCCTCCGTAATGCCCATCACTGTTACCCCATCCCCCCACCTTGCATTTCAAATTTTGACAGATATTGCCCTCTATAGGTTTGGATCACTTTACTTCCCATCAGCAATTTAGGAGTATACTTATTTTCACGCTTTCTTTCTTGCCAATCTGTTAGGTAAAAAATGGCCTATTAGTATAGTTGTCATTTGCATGATTCCTATTTTGAATAAGGTTTATTATTTATATGTTTGGAGCCATTTGTGTGCATTTTCTGTTATATTTGGATTTTTGCTTTTTTCTTATTGGCTTGTAGAAGCTCTTTATATCAGAGAAATTAGCTCTTTGTTTTTGATATGAGTGGAAAAACGTTCTTCCACCCTCAGTGTTTTTTTATTTTAATTTCCCTAATTTTGAAGTAATTATAGACTCACAGGAAGTTGTAAGGACAGTACAGAGCGCTGTGTGCCCTTCAGCCAAAATCCCCCGATGGTAGCATCTTACACAGCCATGGTACTTACAGCGAGACTGGGAAATGGATACAGGTACATTACAGCTAAGAAGTCTGCAGATCTTATTCAGTTCCCCTATTCTTTCAAGCCTGCATTCATGTGTGTGTGTGTGTGTGTGTGTGTGTGTGTGTGTGTGATTTGATGTAATTTTATCCCATGTACAGATTTGTGTAGCCACAGCTGAGGCACAGAACTGTTCCATCACACAAAAGAACCCCTTCATGTTACCCCTTTGCATTGTACCTGCCTCCCACCTTACCCTCCGTGTGTTTTTATTTTTGCTTTACTTTTGTAACAATGGCTTTTGCCATGCAGAATTTTTTTTTGCTGAATTTATATATATATATATATATATTTTTAAAGATTTTATTTATTTTTTTGTCAGAGAGAGACAGCACAAGCAGGGGGAGGGGCAGATGGAAAAGCAGGCTGCCCGCTAAACAAAGAGCTAGATGTGGGACTCGATCCCAGGACCCTTGACTGATTTAAAATGCTTCCTTTTACTGTTACTAAATTCCTGTGCATGTTGGTTTATTTCCAGATGTTCTATTCTGTTTTGCTACCTTGATGTAATCATGTGCCAGTACCACAGCCTTTTGGTTATTTTAGGTTTATGATGTTTCAGTGACTGGTAAACTAGTCTTTCTTCATTAATCTTCTTTTCTTGGCCATTATTTTAGAAATAATAGTGTCTGGTCCCAAACAAAAATTCCTCTTCAGGAAAATTAAGTTGGATACTGCTAAGTGTATAATCCCACATAAGGAGACATACATATCCATGATGTTGCATCTTTCTCTTCAAGAATATGGTATGCTTTTCCATTTATTCAAGATTTCTTGCTTTCAGTAGCATTTTAATTTTTTAAAATGCATGTCTTTTATACAATGTGATGTGCCCTTTATGTCCTAGTTTTCTGGCATATTCACAGAGGTAATAACAACTATCTCAAAGTAATTACAAAGACTGAAATAGGTAATACATGTGCATGACACATTAGTGTTCATCATAACTTGTTAATAATAATTATCATATTACATAGTTAATATTATTTTTAAAAAATTATTTTCTGTATCTGCATCAGTATGAAAAAAGTTGAGAAACCCAAGTATGGTGAGGACCTTTCTAGACACCAGGAAAAATTAAATTTTTTTCTTTTTTTTTTGTCTCCTTTTCCTCTTGTTTTCTTCCCCATTCTTTCACTTCTTTTCAACTGCTAAATCAGGACAATATGCTAAATATGAGTGAGATAAATAAAAACCACTTGTGGTGGGTAAGGAATCCCTGAGAAGGGATTCTGATGCTGAAGGAGGTCACTGGAGGCTCTGGGTGGGCGTGACCCTCGGAGAACAGTTCACTTAAGCAGCTTTAAAAAAAAAGTATTTAAATTCCAGTTAGTTAAGCTACAGTGTAGTATTAGTTTTGAGTGTACAATACAGTGATTCAACACTTCTGTACATTATCTGGTACTCATCACAGCAAGTGCACGCCTTCATCTTCATTCCTTCTTTCCCCTATCCCCCCACCCATCTTCCTTCTGGTAACTGTTTTTCTCTGTAGTTAAGAGTCTATTTCTTGGTTTGTCTCTCTCACTTTTTCCCCCCTCATTCATTAAAAAAAATTTTTTTTCAAGCCCCTATGCAGGGCTTGAACTCATTACCCAGAGATCAATGTCTGAGCTGAAGTCAAGTGTTGGGTGTTTAACCAACTGAGCCACCCAGGCGCCCCTGGTCATCTGTTTTGTTTATTAAATTCCACATCGGAGTGAAATCATATGGTATTTGTCTTTCTCTGACTGACTTATTTTGCTTAGCACTTAAATAGGTTTTGACATCAGCTAAGAGAGACAGAAAAAGAGCTAAGAGTTGTGTTTTTTCTTTGAAAACACAAAGGGGAAATGAGAAAACTAGATAGAAATAGTAAGAGGTGCTAAACATTATCTAGCTGTTGTCTTTTAAACTGTGTTCCATATTATGCCCTGTAATGTCACTATATTGAGCCGTTCCATTGAGAAAATAAATGAAAAGACTGAGGAAATGTATTGGAGATTAAACGGAAAGTTAGATTGATTGGTGGACTTTGGACCATGTGCTAGATGTTCCGCAGCTCTCTTCTGGTAGCAGAAATCCACTTCTGTGATGTCAGGAAAGCTTAGCTAAAATCCACTTCTGTGATGTCAGGAAAGCTTAGCTAAAATCCTTACCTTATCGACCTGTGGCAGATATCACAGCTCACTGCCAAAGGTTTCATAGGAGAAATTTTGTAAAATATAAAATGATGCAAAACAATATATAAGTCAGGATGTGTTAATGTCGTAGAGGGCCACAGATTGAGAATGTATTCCGTGAGCAGACGTTTTTGGGATGCCTACCTGTAGACACGCCCTGTGCTGAGGATAAAGTGGTGAGCATTACAGATGGTGTTTCTACCCTCATGGTATTTATAGTCTTGTGGGGAGCCAGGCAAAGTGTCTAGTCACGCAAAGGAGCATATCACTACAAATACCCTCAGCAGCTGATAACATTGTGGATGAGATGACATTTAAACACACAGTTCCAATTTCCAGATACTTGTAGACCTGGAAACTAGTCAGTGGTATCTTGGTTGTGTGATAGTGTGAAGCAAAGAGTGCTTCAGCAGGGGTGTTTTTTGTTTGGAAGAGAAGAGATGGGATTTGTGCTTTCCTGATAAAGCAGGGAGGTCTTACCATCAGGGATCCTCTACCATGAAATTCCCAGGTCTGTTCAGGATGGCCACTAACAATGTTCCCATATGCCCATATACTTCCTCCTTTGCCTCCGAGTGACTTTAGAAATACTCTCCTAATATAGTTCCCAGCTCAGACCTGAGTTTTTCTCTCCTGTTCTTCACACATTGGTTTGTTCTCCATGAAAAAAGAAAGTATGAGGACTTTGCCAGGCTAGTGCCTTTGGTGAGACCAAGACCCATTTTGTGAATTGATGTTAGAAAAGCAGACTCCAAATCCCTTCTTAACCAGAATGGGACCTGTGTAACTGGAGGGTTGGCTCTTGAGATACGGCATGAGATCAGAAAAAAACAGGGTTATCACTGCTTACAATAACACCAAGTAAACTTTGTTTATTTTTACTCGGGCTTCAGAGTGTTAATCATATGGAATGGCTAACTTTTCATTAAAAAAAAAAAAGGAAAGTAGAAGGCAATTTAGTTATACCCCCTGTTCAATCTCAGCTTCAAGATCTGTTCACTTTTACTTTTAACGCTTCCCCATGTCAAATAATTTCTAGTCTACATTCTTCCCAACCCTTTTGGTCTTTGAAACCTTATCTACCTGCTCTACAAAGTCTGCCCTAATTAGAGGCAGTTGAATTATAAATAGCTGTTTCACTTACTCCCTCTGGTTAAGCATGAAATAGAGAGTTTGTTGGACAAAGGAGAAAAAGCCTGTGCTACCTGTTTTTGTCTAGTTTAAACAGGCCTGCTCCAGAGGAGCAGGACAGCTTCCGGAATACTCTAGAAGATGTGTTATTTCCACATATCAAAAACTCTCCTATCTTGCCAGGGCCTCTAAAGCTAATTCTTTAGCCTAGTTTTCAGAGCCCTACAAAGTCCACCCTCTCTTTCCAGCCTTACTTCTGCTTCATAACTCCTCAGAATGAGGTGTTTGCTCAACCAAACTGGTTTGCTCACTCTTTCCCAGACGGATCTCAGTTTTTTCTACGTCCTCACTTCATTTTTGTCATTCCCCCATTCACAGAGAATGGAGATATCTCTCTCGACTCCCTCAACTGTCCAAATCTGACCATTTTCTAAGGCTCAATTTAATTTTTTCTTCTCCTTAAATCCCTCACTACCCCCCTCCCTTTTTTAAAGATTTTATTTATTTATTTATTTATTTGAGGGAGAGAGAGCATGGCGGGGGGAGGGTCAGAGGGAGAAGCAGACATGGGCTCCATCCTGGGGATTCCTGGACTCTGGGATCCTGACCTGAGCTGAAGGCAGATTGCTTAACTGCTTAATGCGCTGAGTCACCAAGACACCCCTCCTTTAATCCCTTTGCAAACCATCCACATTTTTCCCCTTCATGGGAGAATTTCGTGAGTTCCATGGGGTTTTTAATCTCTGTCTGGTATTTGGTAATTAACCAAATATTCCCTTATTTTATTTTTTGCCTTGTTGGACTATGTTTTAAGTTCTTTTTTTCTTTTTTGGCACTTATCTTTTATCTTTCTAAATAGTCTCCAGATTGTTGGGAAGGATCTCCTATTGATACTTCTTTCTGAGACCTGAATGGTGTCCCAGGTCTGTGATGCTCCTAGCATCTGGGATGAGGGGCGTGGGATGATAAGTGAGGTGAGGAAGGACTTCAGGCTAGGCACAGAAAAGGTGTTCATTAAATGTGACATTTGGTGATTGGCTGTAGAGGTGACGTTGACATCTAGGGTGATGGTGGAAGTGGTTGTGGGGATTATGCTGCTATTCGTGCAGTCAACAAATGTTTAACATTTCTGATTGGTGTTAACTGCTTTTGAATCTTGTTGAGAACGGGTCAGAGCTACAGAGATGATTTCAGAACTTGTCATTATTTATATATGCCTTCAGAAACAAAGAGTGCATTTTTCTCACACACACACACACACACACACACACACACGTGCACAGATACTCATCCCTTAGTACAAGTTTCAGTGTCCTTAGGAAGCAGCCTTCTTGTTCCCTTCTCAGTTTCTCTATATTTCTCTGTTAATACAACTGAGTTCCTACCCAACATTCAGCTTCGGGCCTCATCAGCACCACGACACTGGAGCCTCCATTACAACCAGGGGTGTGTGACTCCCACAGTCCACGTGGTTCAGCACATGGTGTCCACAGGTGGGCAGGCGCATGGTGACCGCCATCTCCACCACAGAATTCGCCAGGCCTACAAGCCAAGAGACAGCTGCCAGCCCAGCGCAGCATCTCGGGCTCATCACTGCCACATAGCGCAAGGGGTCACAGACGGCCACGTAGCGGTCATAGGCCATAGCAGCCAGCAGCAGGAACTCCGTACCCCCCAGGGCAAGCGAGAAGAAGAGCTGGGTCCCACATCGGGTGAAGGAGATGGTCTTCTTCTCCAGCAGGAAGTGCACCAGCATCTGCGGTACCCCACTAGAGGTATAGCAAATGTC
This sequence comes from Spilogale gracilis, assembly GCA_004023965.1. Classification (NCBI taxonomy): domain Eukaryota; kingdom Metazoa; phylum Chordata; class Mammalia; order Carnivora; family Mephitidae; genus Spilogale; species Spilogale gracilis. Next base: position 52,444 of record PITA01008370.1, read on the forward strand.
CACCACCGAGAGGTTGCAGAGGAAGAAGTACATGGGCAGGTGCAGTCGTGTATCCAGTCCGATCAGGAGGACGATGAGCCCATTGCCCAGCAGGGTCAGCAGATAGGCAGCCCCAAACAGGACAAAGAGTCCAGCCTGGGTCTGCCTGGCACTGGAGAGCCCCAGGAGGACAAACTCACTTTCCCAGGTCAGGTTGTCCCTCCTCATGGAGCAGGTGGGTCAGGCTGCCAGCAGGAGCCAGAGAGGCCAGAATCCGTCAGAATTCAGTCTGGGCCTGAACAAAGGACTGTAAGCAGAACTACAAGAACTTGTATGTTTTCTCCTTTAGACTCTGAGCTTTTGAAATTAGAGATATTTTGTGATTTTTCCTTTCCTTTCCTTTCCTTTCCTTTCCTTTCCTTTCCTTTCCTTTCCTTTCCCTTTCTTTCTTTCCTTCCTTCCTTCCTTCCTTCCTTCCTTCCTTCCAGATACAGAGAGAGTCCATGCAGGGTGGGGGAGGGGCAGAGGGAGAGGGAGAAGGAGAGAGAGAATCTTAAGCCGGCTCCACACCTAGCATGGAGCCCCACCCCAGGGCTTAATCTCAGGACCATGAGATCATGACCTGAGCCAAAATCAAGAGTTCTGTGCTTAACTGACTGAGCCACCCAGGTGCCCCTACATCCTAACAAATGTTTCACAATAAAATTTTTGTTGAATACAGAAATTAAAAAAAAAAGTTTAAAGTAGTGGCCTTGAGGATTATTCTCTGATCCTGAGATGTAGGACTTGTGTTTTGGACTTCCTCCTTGTCCTTACTACTTACAGTGGAGCTCATGGTTCTTCCTGTTCTTCCCATAAGTCACGCTGGATCAGTGACAGAAAATCACTCAACGTGGTTCTCAGTGTACTGATTAATAAGGCTTATTCCTGGGTTGATAAGATCAGGGCCTCTTTGTAGAACATTATATGAACTATAATTATGTCCCAGCTTCTTGTGATTATGCTATTTCCTTGGTGAAATGCTGGTATTTGAATGGTAAAGTAAGTGATTTATTAAAGATGAATGCATACATCATTTATGTGCAGTGATAGCATTTGGAACCTGATGGAGCCCACAGATGCAGTCAGTAAGGGAGTGCCTCTGAAACCCTTTGAGCTTTGTTATGGGTAAATCCTTCTGTCATAGCAGAAACAGGTTTGCTCTTGGAACATCTCCCTGTTTACTTTGCTGGTCTTTAGCCTCTACCAAAGGATAAGATGTCATATTTTCCCTTAGTACAAATATACTAGGCAATTTTATAACCTTTATTTATCTGTATATTAATAACCAGCCCCCCTAGCTTCATTGCCATATTTACATTGTGTGTCTTTGTAACATGGTGGGAGGAGATAGTGTGACTGGCTAGTTTAGGAATAAGGAGACACCAAAGGGACATGGAGAAGGGTCTGACTGCTGGAAAAGCCCATTTGGATGCTTACTGGGAAAGCTTGAGATGGAAGGAAAGACTCCACCTACTAGGATTTGCCTATGAAAATCCCACATGACCCATGGTGGACACTAGAGTAGTGACCACCACAGTAGCGACACATTAGAGTCACCTGGCACACTTCGAAGTCTCCAGAAGCCCAAACAGTACTCCAGAGCAATTAAGTCACAATCTTAGGTGAGTGAAATACAGATAGTAGTTTATTTTAACCTTTCCCAAACAATTAAAATGTGAAGCTAAGTTTGAGAACCACTGCTTTAGACAGAACCTTTTAATCTTATTTTTGAAGACTCAAGACATATTCTTTTTGGGAGAGGAATATGTTTTGAGATAAACCTAGAAAGTTTTTGTGGAGGAAGGATCTTTTGGGCTAAGCTTCTCATTCTTTGTTGGAAAAAGTTGAGACTTAAGAGAATTTAAATGATTTGCCTCAGATTCCACTGAATCAGAGAAAAAGAGATCCTCAGTAAGTTGCCTTTTTTTTATGTGCGGTGGGTCTTCCCTTAGTCTTACTTCTTTTGCCTTTTCCAAAAGCAATGTTTCAGAGTATCTTAGACCCAGGGAAAAAGTAGTAAATATCAAGTGAGATAATGTGTGAGAAAGCCCTCATAAATTTCAGAGCATTATCTAGATGAGAAGGATCTGTATGAAAGATAATGAGAGATGATTCATAGAATCCAATGAAATGGAAATGAATACAATTCAACCCAAGTCTTTCTAACCAGGCTTGAAGATCAGGCTCATGGCTGGATGGAGGTGAAGAGGGTAGAGCCCCTGGGCACATCCTCTCTCTCTAGCTAGTTGGAACCCATACTTTTCTTCCCTTCAGTCCTTCTGTGTCCAGAAGGTGTCACTGTAGAAAACGCTAAGAATAGAGACTGACTTTGGCAAGGTACTCCACTCATTTTCCGAGCCCTGCACCTGGGATGGAGCCCCATTCCTACTGAACCTGTTTCTTTCATCACTGCATTAAAGAGCCAAACTTTACTCCCCAAATGTGGCTCCTGAGTGCCCAGAACACCATTAACCGAAATTCTCACCACGGAAGAGAATAAAATGCAAAATGAGAACCCAGAAGTGAAAACAAGCTGGAAGGAACTTTTAGGATCATTGTGTCCACACTGTCATTTTATAGAATGAGGAAACTGAAGCTCAAGGATCAGAAGTAATTGTGCGAGGTGGCTCTGCCAAGCTAGGGTCAGAGCTGGGACTGGGTCTGGAATCAGAGGACAATATTCCCATGTTCTTCCTGCTACATCACATTCTGTGATCCCTTGGAGGGCAGAGTGTATCACAGCAGGTAGTGGGGAGCAGCAACCCCACAGAACAATGCGTGTGGCAGGTCTGATTTAATTGGGGGGGAGGGTAATGTCAGGAATGGGGTATGCTTAGGACACTGCTCCTGGGGTACTTGGAGCTGCTGCAAAGTAATGCAGGGAAACTGACTAAAGAGCAGTGTGGCTAGGCCAGCAGACTGGTGGCTCAGTTCATTAGACCGGCTGACCTCCTTCTATTTCATTGGTGAATGGGAAGCGTTCGCCCCAGAGTTTAGTGAGAGTAGGGAGTCCACACACCTAGACTTTTAACTTTCTTTGCAGCTAGGGGGTATAATTGGAAAAGTCCTCCACTAAGCCTTTCCTTTTCACTTCCCTTTTATGACTGCTAACTAGCTACCTGCTTGGAGGGTAGAGAGGGTATTTTCTCGTTTTATTTTGCCCCTTTCTCATTTCCAGCAGAGATGGGCACATAGAGTTGCTGGGCTGACTGAATGAACATCCTAGTGAGGAGTGGTTTCTTTAAAATTTATCCTCTCTTCTAGGAGCTCTGTATAGAACCTTCTTTAAAAAAAAATATTTATTTATTTGACAGAAGCACGGCTCGAGAGGGAACACAAGCAGGGGGAGTGTGAGAGGGAGAGGCAGGCTTGCTGCTGAGCAGGGAGCCTGATGCGGGGCTCAATCCCAGGACCTGGGATCGTGACCTAAGCCAAAGGGCAGACGCTTAACAACTGAACCACCCAGGCACCCCAGTATAGAACCTTGTCGTTGATGTTTTCAGAGAGTCCACTCTGCTAATAATACCTCAAGAATGACTCTACTCAGGAGGGTCTCCTGGGACTAGGTTTTTTCTTCCTGATTAATAAGTGCCCTTCAAATACACGGAATCTCTCTTTAAAGAGATAAGGGTCAAAATTCTTTTTTTTTTTAACTTTTTTAAAAAAATAAGCAGGGGGGAGTAGGAGAGGGAGAAACAGGTCTCCTGCTGAGCAGGGAGCCTAATGGGGGGCTCCATCCCAGAACCTGGGATCATGACCTGAGCCTAAGGCAGATGATTAACGACTGAGCCACCCAGGCGCCCTTTTTTCTTTCTTTCTTTCTTTTTTTTTTTTAAATTTCTATTTTTACATTTTAGAGGGTGAGAGAAGATATGTGAGCAGAGGTGGAAGGGGTTTGGGGAAGACAGAAAGGGAGAGTCCTAAGCAGGCTCCATGCCCAGCAGAGAGTCTGACACAGGGCTCAGTCTCATGACCCTGGGATCATGACCTGAGCCAAAATCAAGAGTCAAATACTTAACTGACTGAGCCACCTAGGCGCCCCCAAAAATTCTTTTTAAGTTCTAAAAGTCAAACAATAGGGTAAGTAGGATAATATTTTGGGATATACCATCCCTTCTTCTATCTTGTAACTTAATGAATTATTGTCTTTGGATAAACTAGATGTTTGCACTCCTTCCATGAACAATAGAATATAAGTATTATTTTATATACATAGGGTCTGCTTTCATTATAATGATTAAAAGGTGACTTAATAGATTATTGTCCGTGCTATATTATAATTTAATGAAATATTATAACTCAACTAGTAAAGAAGCCATATCATTGCCTTTGGTTGACACCATCCACATTTTAATTGGTTTTATAAAAAAGAACCCCCATATACAAAGTTTGCTCCTTCAGTGATCTTGGTGATCACTTTGTAACCTGGCTATTTTCAAAGGTGTACTAGGGTATCACACTCCTCAATGCTAGATGTTTCATAGATATGTGATGAAGACAAAATATATTAAATTATAAGAGCTGTGATTTGTATTTCCTCACTAACTAAAGAGAAAGAACTGAGGTTTCCTTGTTGTGCAAAATGAGGACACTGGGCAAAGAACAGGCAAACACCGAAACCTGGAGGCACTAGAGAAAGGAAAAGATAATTTATTGGTTTGGGAAGAGAACTTCATAGTTACAGAAGGACCTAAAAATGATGAGTTAAAACACTGGGGGAGGGGGGGCGCCTGGGTGGCTCAGTTGGTTGAGCGACTGCCTTTGGCTCAGGTCATGATCCCGGAGACCCAGGATCGAGCCCCACATCGGGCTCCCTGCTCGGCAGGAAGCCTGCTTCTCCCTCTCTCACTCCCCCTGCTTGTGTTCCCTCTCTGACTGTGTTTCTCTCTGTCAAATAAATAAAATCTTTAAAAACAAAACAAAACAAAACAGTGGAGATGGGGCTGAGTGCCTCCCATTGGAGTGGGAACAGGGAGGGAGGAAGACTGATGGAGGGTGCTGGCAGTGGTAGGGGGGAGGAGGTGGACGGGCTGTGGGAGGGAGTGAAAGAAGGTGGCACTCAAGGGAGGGGAAGGAACCAGGGACATCTTAAATAAAAAATGAAAAAATAAAAGTTTTGCTGGGCATTTCTCCAAAGAAGATATACAGATGGTCAACAAGCATGTGGAAAGATTCTCAACATTAGTTCTTAGAGACATGCAAATCAAAACCAGAGTGGGATATCATTTCCACCTTCTGGGATGGCTGTAATCAAAGTAACAAAGGTTGAGAGGATGCGGAGAAGTTGGAATCCTCCTTGGGGTGGGTGGTTCCACTGTGGAGGACAGTACTTTGGCAGTTCTTCAAAAAATTAAACATAGAATTACCATATGATCCAGCAACTGTACTCCACGGTATATACCCCAAAGGATTGAAAACAGGTTTTCTTTTCTTTTCTTTTCTTTTTTTTTTTTTTAAAGATTTTATTTATTTGACAGAGAGAAACACAGCCAGAGAGGGAACACAAGCAGGGGGAGTGAGAGAGGGAGAAGCAGGCTTCCTGCCAAGCAGGGAGCCTGATATGGGACTCGATCCCAGGTTTCCGGGATCATGACCTGAGCCGAAGGCAGTCGCTTAACTGAGCCATCAGGTGCCCGAAAACAGGTGCATGTGAACTTGTATAGCAGCACTGTTCACAGCAGCCCATAGTTAGAAACAACCCAAACATCCCCTACCTGATGAATGGATAGGGAAAATATGTTAGTTTCCATACAATAGGAATATGATCCAGACATAACAAAGGAATAAAGCACTGCCATGTGCTTCAAAAACATGGTGCCCAGTGAAAGAAACAAAGGTCATGTATTGAATCTGTTTCTGTTAAGTATCTAGAGTAGGCAAATCCATAAAGACAGAAAGCACATTGGGGTTACCAGGGCCTGGGTGGAGAAAATGGACAGGGACTGCTTAGAGGGTATGAGGTGCCCTTTCGGGGTGATGAAAATATTTTGGAACTAGATAGATGTAAGATTGAACAGCATGGTGAATATACTAAATGCCACTGAATCGTACACTTTAAAATGGTAAAAATCATGACTGATATGTGAATTTTATCTCAATTAAAAAAAAAAGTTTGCTCGGGGCGCCTGGGTGGTTCAGTTGGTTGGGCAACTGCCTTCGGCTCAGGTCATGATCCCGGAGACCCGGGATTGAGTCCCACATTGGGCTCCCTGCTCAGTGGGAAGCCTGCTGCTCCCTCTCTCACTCCCCCTGCTTGTGTTCCCTCTCTAGCTGTGTTTCTCCCTGTCAAATAAATAAAATCTTTAAAAAAAAAAAGTTTGCTAGAATTTAAAAAAGTACTCTGGGGCACCTGGGTGGCTCAGTGGGTTAAGTGTCTGACTCTTGATCTCAGCTCAGATCTTGATCTCAAGGTCATGAGTTTAAGCCCCATGTGGAGCTTCACGTTGGGCTCCATGCTGTGTGTAGAGCTTACTTAAAAAAGTAAAAATAATAAAAAAATGAAAAGCTACTCCATTACCTTCTCTACAACCTTAGGCCTTTTCTCAGCAGATTGATCAGAACTTTGAATTGCTCTCAATTTATGTTTTTTAATTCTTAAAAGATTTTATGTATTTCTTTGAGAGAGAGCCGAGTGAGAAAGAGCGTGAGGAGGGAGTGGGACAGAGGGAGAAGCAGACTCCCTGCTGAGTAGGTTGCCAGATGCTGAGGTGGGGCTGGACCCTGGGATCATGACCTGAGCCGAAGGCAGACACTTAACCGACTGAGCCACTCTGGTGTCCCTCAGTTTATGTGTTTTTTTGGTTTATTTATGGGTAAGACAAACCAGATATCTGTAATATTTAGGTAAGAGATATTTTAATTTTTAAATGTTTTAAATATTTTCTGGACAAAATTATTGCTATTTTGCTTTCTGGGTTAAAATGTTTAGTGCTTACTCATTGTGTGTTACTAGAGTAGAGCAAACTTGGAAACAGATTCCTTGCTGAGTAGCTCACTTGGCTCCCCGATGGATGTGGCATGATAGTCAAGTGTGACTTCTAAATACATCTCTCTTTTCAGAAGAGTACATCCTTAGACCTGATTGTGTAGAAAGTATGTGATTGAGGTTCCAAAGGCTTGACTCTTTGACCAGCCATTTGCCACCACTGCAAGCCTGAGAGCATGGAGGTATGCAGAGTGACATTCAGGTGACTCATGCACGATCCAGTTCTGCTTATCAGGGTTGTACAGATTATTACTATGACTTTCGCTCGTGTCCCTGTGTGAATTCCCCACCCTGCTGAGCTGGGTTGAACCTGTGTTAGTCACATGGGTGACATTTGCACCTCTGGCCCAGTACCTCTTCCATTCCTTGGGCACAGTGAATTTTGTAAATTACAGCCCCCTCTTCCGTCTGTCTTCTCACTGAATGCAAAAAAGCTTAGACATATAGTTGTGGATTTTCAAAGGCAATATACTTTCCTGGCATAAGTTTTGTGTGTTGCCCTGACTTCTGATTTGATCTTCTTTTCTAATTTGTATATGCTGGGATATCTTTTTTTTTCTTTTTTCCATTTAGTTTTGTGTAGTGTGTATGTATTTGCAAATTGTAATTCACATTTTTAGAAAAAGTCAGGGACCAGAAATAGAGCCCAGGGATATGATCCATTTCCCTGTCACCTCAAATGGTGCAGAGTGTGGTCCTCCTACCTGCTCCCTTACACCATTCACATGCACAGACACATGCATACGGTATGCCAAAGACACACTCCAAGGTCCACAGTCTTCAGAGTGAGGCCTCTTATGACAAAGTTGCATACTAAAGTTTTGGTTCAGAACTGCTCATCAGAACTCGACTCAGAGCAGCCTTCATCTCCTTGTTCCGCAGACTGTAGATGAGTGGATTCAGCATGGGGGTCACCACAGCATAGAAGAGCACTACCACCTTGTCTTCTCCAGCCGAGGCTGTGGAGCGGGGCTGCATGTAGGTAACCAGGGCCATCCCGTAAGACATGGAGACCACAGTGAGGTGGGAGGCACAGGTTCCGAAGGCTTTGCGGCGTCCCCCGGTGGAGTGGATCCGCAGAATGGCTGCCACAATGTAGGCATAGGACAGTGAGACCAGGCAGCAGGGCACCAGGAGCACCACCACACTGGAGGCCAATATGACCACCTGGTTGAGGGTGATGTCAACACAGGCCAAGCGGACAAATGCCAGTGTCTCACAGGCCACGTGGTTCAGCACATGGTGTCCACAGGTGGGCAGGCGCATGGTGACCGCCGTCTCCACCACGGAATTCGCCAGGCCTACAAGCCAAGAGACAGCTGCCAGCGCAGCGCAGCATCTCGGGCTCATCACTGCCACATAGCGCAAGGGGTCACAGACGGCCACGTAGCGGTCATAGGCCATAGCAGCCAGCAGCAGGAACTCCGTACCCCCCAGGGCAAGCGAGAAGAAGAGCTGGGTCCCACATCGGGTGAAAGAGATGGTCTTCTTCTCCAGCAGGAAGTGCACCAGCATCTGCGGGACCCCACTAGAGGTATAGCAAATGTCCACCACCGAGAGGTTGCAGAGGAAGAAGTACATGGGCAGGTGCAATCGTGTATCCAGTCTGATCAGGAGGACGATGAGCCCATTGCCCAGCAGGGTCAGCAGATAGGCAGCCCCAAACAGGACAAAGAGTCCAGCCTGGGTCTGCCTGTCACTGGAGAGCCCTAGGAGGACAAACTCACTTTCCCAGGTTAGGTTGTCCCTCCTCATGGAGCAGGTGGGTCAGGCTTCCAGGAAAAGAGCAAAAGCAGAGAGGGGTAAAGTAAAGGTCTCAGGAGAAAGGGACGACTAGACTCTCAACTAGGTTGAGATTCTCAAGGACAAAGTTCCTGTTCTGGTCATCCTTTTGTGTTTAGGACCTAGCACAGTTATAGTTATAGAGGAAGTAATTATTCACAGTAGAAGGAATGAGAAAGTGATGGAGAAAGGAAAGAAGGAAAGACAAAAAAGAAAGTAAAAAAGGACTAAGGAAGAAAGTTTGGAAATCAGAAAAGGATTTTCTGTGGAAGACAGGGAAGAAAGGCAGATCTGGTTTTAAGCCAGCATCTGCTTAATCCCTGTGTGTGCCAAGGCCTGTGCTAGACATCAGACACCTGCCTGTGAACAGGAAAGATGGAAGTGTGAATCCTACTGTCTTGGTTCTTATAATTTAATCAGGGACACCAAGATTAAATTAATAATTACAAAAATTAATTAAGTATAATTGTGCTAAGTGCTTTGAAAGAGAAGAACAAGGTTACTAGTTGTTTAATTAAATTTGTGGCTATAATTAAATTACCACTGATTATGTCTTCTCAATAATGTGCAATTTATATAATAAGTTGCAGACATTTATTTAGATTCTTAAATGATTAACAAAATAATGCAATGAGGGCTTTTGGAAACCAATTATTATATTACTACTAAATATGATCTGACTGACATCCACTGAATCTTTCAGAGGCAATGAATTCTCCTTTCTCAGCTAGGATTATGTTGGATTATCTCCCTTCCAACATGTTGACCAGCCTACTATAAAAACAGAATTAAATGCCACTAGCTTTTCTTAATAGAAATGTAATCTCAAGGCGTATGTCCTGCTCATAAAACATTAATAAATTAATTCATTTAGTAAAAATACTTGAGTCTCTGAGGTACTATACTTTCAGCCAACTTCTAGCATATAATGCCTCTCAATGTTAGGAACTTGTGTTTAGAAAATCAGCAGTGCAACAGAATCAAATAAGAAACTTTAAAATAAAATCTGTGATAATCAGATGAGACAGCAAAACAAAAGACAAAAGGAATACATCAGTATTGAGGAAGCCAGAGTAGAGCCACAGAGTCAAATCTGATTGAGCCTAATCTGATTGAGATTTCTTCTGGCTGGTAACAGTGCTCTGTGAGAGAGCAGAGAACCTGGGAGGAGCAGGCATCTCTTGCCTTCCCTTCAGCCCTGGTCCTGCATTGGCCAGAGGGCATCACTGCAGAAATGAAAAGTAAAAATTGACATTAGATTCTCAGGTTTGGAGACCCTATTCACCAGAGGGAAATGGCTGGTGGCTGGGTTTTGAACACCATTCCAGGGAGCCTTTGGCTACCCCAATGCTGTGTTCTTGTACAGCCAGAGGAGGTAGCTCCACTCTAATCTACTATGATCTGTAGGCTGCCACACATCCAGAATTACCTCCATAGATTCAGAAGAGCCTAGTTATATTCCCTTCAGAAGAACCTGGTTACTATATAAGAAAATCAAACATGGGAAAAGTGAAAGGAGCTGTAGAGATCATCTATTCCATTCATTTCATTGTATAGATGAGGAAACCAAGGAACAAGGGTAAGGTGGTTGGCCTAGGTGTCACATTTCTCTGGGAACCAAGCTGGAACCAAGTTTAAGTGTTCAAGGCATATTCTCAGCTCCCACTGAGCCTTGTGAGGGATGGGAGGGAGTTGTGGAAGGATGTGGACTAGGAAGGGAGGCGCCTGAGGAATCTTATAGAGGCCCAGCACAGCTATCTGGCCATGTAGAGAAATAGTGTGTAGTGAGCGGGAAAAACTTTGAATGAAAAGTCAAGGGATCCAAGTTCTAATTTGTCTCTTCCATTAACTTGCTAGGTACCCTGGGCTAGTTACTTGACCTCCCTGAGCCTCAGTTTCTTCATTTGAAATATGGGAATTATAATAATGCTTACCTCACAATAGTTTGAGTAAGATTAGATGAAGAAATGAACATGAATGTGTCTTATAAAGTACTAGGTAAATATAGTTGGCTATCGTTATACTCAGCAAGTCAATTTCACTGAAATAAGTTTTGCCCAGTGATATGGAGACAAGAAACAGTATGAATATGTGCTATAGAGGCCAGAAAGTTAAGAGAATGTAAATAAGTGTAAATCCCCTTTGCAATACATCCTAGTTCCTAAATAACTTAATTATAGAGACCCTGCTCCAATAAGCAAAGAATTAAGGTAGAGAGTTTGTTTATACCCAATGGGTAATACTGTACTCTAAAGCAATATAAACTCAATATCTTTTTTCCCAATAAAATTTGAAATATGCTGTTTTTATATGGCTATAAACTATTTTTACTAATAGATGGTCTTGTCTCAGCTTTTTGGAATTAGAGAACTTCATTCCACATACTGAGCACGGAATAGTGCCTGGTCCAGTGGCAGGCGCTGGGTAGCAGGATCAGTGCAGCCTGGTCTCCCTCTCCAAGAATTCAGCCTGGCCAAAGGATAGAGAGGGTGAGTTATGATGACCTTATCAGAGTTTTCAAAGGAAGCTACCAAGTCTGGTAACTGGAGACATAGAGTCCAACTATGTAAATAACTAGGCAGATATGTAGAAACAATAAAGTTGAAGCAAAGAAACAACCAGTGCACTTGCTTTTTGAAAGAGTAGATGCAGTTTAAGGTGCATCTAGATTGGTAGTAAGGAGACCTGGGTTTCTACCTGTATCAACAAACCACCTAGGTATCATTGTAGACCACTAACTTTATCTTTATCTGCATAATGAACAAGTAAGGTAGACTCCAAAATTTTTCCAGCTCGAAAGGTCTGCAGAAAGTGAATATATATGTAAGCTATAGTTTAAAGCTATGTAAGAAGAAAAAAAATAAAGCATTGTAAGAAGGGAAAAGAAATCCTTTAATCTTTGACTACTCTAAAGAATGCATAGCTGGTGAGGCTGTGGGCACTAAGATATTAGAGGTTACTGGATTTGGGGATCAAACCATTTACATCACACATATCTATTTGGGGAGGTGCCACTGAATGGGAATCAGGTTGACTTGAAAATCAGAAGTTCAGGAAATAGGGAAGAGCCATGCTGATAGAAATGGGAGAACCACTTGGGTCAAAGCTTCTTTCCAAAGCTGGACCCAGGGAATTCCTAGAGTCCGATGACCCCTAACAAACCTACCTTCCTTCCCCAAACCTTTATGCTTCTTAATGACTGAGAATATTCACCTTCCTCTTTTTCAAAAAAGGATAGGCTATGTCTAAGTTTGGTTCTTAGAGTAATTAAACTCAGCCCTTCTGCATTCCTTCTTATCTCCAACATAATGCAAATGTCTTGAGGCTAAGAAAAGAGACTTGTCCCTTTTGACCTCCAGTCTTCAGTGCTTTAAATGTGTGTCTGTATATACTGAACACTTCAGTTTATACTGTGGATTGGGTGACTGACCAAGACCAGGGACTTGGTTGAGGGACTTGAAAACAATGAGTTGCATTTTCTGGGCCATGGGAAAAATCAAAGAGCCTCCAACTATAATAGTGAGAAAAACACAGGAGAGGATCCTGTGGCAGTCCTGACTGCTCCCAGGAATTTGGGCTGTACTCTCTCACCACCTCGTCTCAACTTTCCCTGTGGGAGACTCACCAAGGTTCAGGTTCAGCACTCATCTCATGCTCATAATTCCTTTTGGATGAGGAGGTGGCATATTTCTTAGAAAGCCTTGAAGCAGTAGTCCATCCTCTTCTTGGGGATGGAGTTTTTACTTTCTCAATCTAAGCTGGTAACTTTTTGGAACATAAGAATCCCCAGAGGGCAATTACTTGTTCTTGGTGCATACCTTTATTCACCCCTGCCCCCACTTACTTCCCTGCAACCACAGCTCCCCACTCTTCTTAGTTCCCTATGGGATAAACATTCTGAAGACATTTTATCTCCACTTTTAATTGTCCTAGTTCTCAGACTAATGAGCCCTTCCTTGTCTGACTTTTGGATCATTCACTGCCCTTCAAGGCTATGGCATTGTTGGGGACTTTTGGTGAGTCAGGAGACAGGAATATTTACTCAAAGTTGATTGAAAGGGATTGAGATTAATTGGGAAAGAGAAGAGAAGCTAAAATCTCAGAGTCTGATCTTTCTAAGGGAAGAAGATGAGTGCACCTTCTCCCCTCTTTCCACACACCTAGTTTTTTTTTTTATTATTTTATTTTTTTCAGTGTTCCAAGATTCATTGTTTATGCCCCACACCCAGTGCTCCATGCAATAGGTGCCCTCAATACCCACCACCAGGCTCACGCATTCCCCCACCCTCTCTCTTCCAAAACCCTCAGTTTGTTTCTGAGTCTTAAAGTCTCTCAGGTTTCATCTCCCTCCCTGATTTACCCTAATACACAATTCTTTTCCTTTTCCAATTTCCTCCATGTTACTCCTTATGCTCCACAAGTAAGTGAAACTATGTGATATTTGACTTTCTCTATTTGGCTTATTTCACTCAGCATAATCGTCTCCAATCAGGTCCATGTTGCTGCAAAAGTTAGATATTCATCCTTTCTGATGGAGATGTAATATTCCATTTTATTTATGGACCATATTTTCTTTATCCATTCGTCTGTTGAAGGGCATATTTGCTCTTTCCATAGTTTGGCAATTGTGGCCATTGCTGCAATGAACATTGGGGTATAAAGTTCTTTTTTTTTAAAGATTTTATTTATTTTATTTGACAGAGAGAAAGATCATAAGTAGGCAGAGAGGCAGGCAGAGAGAGAGGAGGAAGCAGACTCCCTGCCAAGCAGAGAGCCTGATGCGGGCCTGGATCCCATGACCCTGAGATCATGATCTGAGCCGAAGGCAGAGGCTTTAACCTACTGAACCACCCAGGTGCCCTGAACATTGGGGTACATATGGCCCTTCTTTTCACTACATCTGTATATTTGGGGTAAATACCCAGTAGTGAAATTGCAGGGTCATAGGGTAATTCTATTTTTAATTTTTTAATCTCCACACTGTTTTCCAAAGTGGCTGCCCCAGCTTGCATTCCCACCAACAGTGTGAGAGGGTTCCCCTTTCTCTGCAGCCCTTCCAACACTTGTTGTTTCCTGTCCTATTAATTCTGGCCGTTCTGACTGGTGTAAGGTGATTTCTCAATGTGGTTTTGATTTGAATTTCCCTGTTAGTTCATGATGACGAACATTTTTTCATGTTCTGTTTTCATGTGTCTGTTAGCCATTTGTATGTCTTCTATGAAGTAGTGTTCTGTTCATGTCTCCTGCCCATTTTTGATGTGAACATCTTTTTTTTTTGGCTTTTGAGTTTAAGTAGTTCTTTATAGATCTTGGATATCAGCTCTTTGTCTATAGTGTCATTTGTGAATATCTTCTCCCATTCTGTGGGTTGCCTCTTTGTTTTGTTGACTGTTTCCTTTGCTGTGCAGAAGCTTTTTATTTTGATGAAGTCCCAAAAGTTCATTTTCGCTTTTGTTTCCTTTGCCTTTGGAGACATGTCTTGAAAGAAGTTGCTGTGGCCGATGTCAAAGAGGTTAGTGCCTGTGTTCTCTAGGATTTTGATAGATTCCTGTCTCACATTGACATCTTTCATCTATTTCGAGTTTATCTTTGTGTCCACACACCTGCTTTAGTGATCAGGGAGTGGTGAGTAAGATCACACAGTAAAACCATCATGTTTGGGGCCTGGAAGCCACTGAGAAGTCCCAAGTTCACAATCATGAAAATATTTCCATGGACTCCTCAGTGGTCTCCAATATCACATTTCTATTAAATTGTGTTTCCTTTGCATATTTTTGTACCACCAGAAGTTTTCCCAGCTTTCACTAAGCTTGATCTCCTGGTTTTTGATCATCTGCCACAAAGTTTGGTTTTTAAAAATATTTTATTTATTTATTTGACAGGGAGAGAGAGATCACAAGTAGGCAGAGAGGAAGGCAGAGAGAGAGGAGGAAGCAGGCTCCCCACTGAGCAGAGAGCCTGATGTGGGCCCATCCCAGGACCCTGAGATCATGACCTGAGCCGAAGGCAGAGGCTTTAACCCACTGAGCCACCCAGGCGCCCCATCTTCCACAAAGTTTTAATCTCTTTATTGAAATTACTTAGAAGGAGCAGAGAAAACAATGGGTCCGGTTGGGGTTTTATTCCTAATACTTAAATATCAATTTATATGCAATAGAACATAGGTCTTTGAGAAGATAGGAAGAAAAAACAAAGATGTTCTTAACATCTTATTGGAATTTTTCTATAATAATTGGTAATATCAGTAAGATAAGGGTTAATTATTTCAAAGATTTGTCACTCTAATGACAATAGACTGGGAGATGGTAGTTTTATTTCTTCTTCTTCCCTCAGGTTCACCTCTGCTCTTTCTATTACACAGCAAAGCTCACTACACTAAGGACCTGAAGCTGTCCTAACCTTAAGTCCTTTGAGAGCAAAAACTGATGTGACCTTCTGTCTGAGAGCTATAGGCAGAAGTTGAGGAGGATGACAGAGCTAGAAGTCTGAGGATACCATGAGGGAGAAGAAAAAGAGTGACACCTGCCAGGTGGGCCTTGTGATGCACGTCAAAGGTAGACTCAGTATGGTATGATGTAGATGAGCCAAGTAGAAAGGAAGAGAACTTTTGGGTACCATCTTCCCCAGATGACATAGTGTATGATCACCTAATAAAAATATCTCCTTGCTGGTAAAACAAAAATGCATCTTTCCTACTTTTCTGAACACTGGTGATCTGAAATTGGATGAAAAAAAATAGGTTAGAAAATTGTAGGTTCAGTATGATCCTATATTGCATAAAATAATATACATACAGTTGAATGTATATAAAGATAGGAATGTAGAAGAGCTAGAAGCATGATCAAAAATATCAACAGGTTGTCTCTGGTAATAAGTTTGTAGGATTTTTATTTTTTGTTGTTCATCTATATTTTGAAGACTGTCTATAATTAACATATTATTTCTCTAATAAGAATCTCAGTGATATTTTAAAAATTATTATCTATCTAGGTATAGCCTAATGAGACAGGAGTGCTGGGAAATCAATTCATTGGCTCACGTCTAGTGATACTGAAGGGCCTTTGAGTAACATGGGTGACTATTGTGGTAGAAGGAAGGTATCATTATAATTCTATCTCAGGAAAGTAGATATGATGGCAGGTTTTATGTTATTTGGACGATGTAAGTTAGATCTATAAATAGCCTATGGTGGTAGACACTCTGGGCCAGGGACGGGACAATTGTTTTTTGCTCTGGCTTTGGAATAAATTGCTCTGTGACTTTGGGCATGTCCTATAACTTCCTGGATTTCAGTTTCATCATTTGTGAAACAGATATTGGATTAGACCGCTAAGGATCCTGCTGTTCTGGAAGTCTCTTTACTGGTGTGAACATTACAGTATTCTGCTTTCATCCTGGATATGGAGGTCTGAGACTAGAGTCAGACTGTTGTGGGTTCCAGACTGTGGTTTTGAGGAGCTAGGAGCAATTATCTCCTTGAGCCTCATCCATACCCGGAGTTTCATTGGCAAACAGTATTTTATGTACTATTGGAACCCCTAGCCCTTGGAAATAATTCACTTCCTGCATTGTCTGTGCAGCCTCAGGCCTGCTGCTTGCCAGATCTTTCTCTTCATTCTTTTGGAATTGCACTACCCCCACCGACTTCCCTACCCCCTACTTCTCTACCCAATATCTCCTTGCCACAAGACTTTCCTGTTGCTATGAATAGTCTGTTCACTTCCATTTTACTACTATATCTGGTTCTCAGTTATGCACATTTCCCATTAATTTCTTTCCACTTGGTGGGTCTTGCTTTGTCTATATTTTTTTTTCTTTTTTTAACCAGAATTAGCTTTTCCCCATCTTTCCCCGATGAAATGTCAAGAGACACCTTGACAGGAAGGCTGATGACTACTATACTTGAGGGCAGTTTTAATAGCCTTGGATACAGCTTATCACTCATTAGCTGTCAAGAGAGGGTCTGAATACTGCTCAGCTTCCTACCTCTCTACATACTAGGAAATTTTTAAAAAGATTTATTTATTTATTTATTTATTTATTTATTTATTAGAGCAAGAGAAAGAGAGAATGCTATTGCCTTAGTCAGGGGAGGGGCAGAGGAAGAGAGAATCTCAAGTAGACTTCCCGCTAAGCAGGGAGCCTGAGGTGGGGCCTGATCCCAGGACCCAGGAGAACATGATCTTAGCCAGAATCAGAAGTGGGTCGCTTAACTGATTGAGCCACCTAGGGGCACCCCAGGAAAACTGCTTAAATGGTATTTCTGTGCTCTGATCTTCACTTTGTGCCTAAGCAAATATGTGACTTGGGGGAAACCCCTTAAGTGGTGGAGGAGGCGGGGATGTGATGAGAAAGGAAGATTTGACAACTAATACTTAATGAGTACTACACACTTTATACGAAGCATCTCCTTGAAACTTTATATGATTTCCTTATTGTGTATTGACATTGGACAGGTACAGTACAGCCCCTTTCCTGAAAAGAAGTCTCTCCTTAATAAATTGACAGCACACAGGGAATCCAGAAAAACCTTTACTTCAAGATCATCTTGCTTAATGATGGGGTAACAAATTTAAATACATTTTTCTTGGATTTTCAGTGAAAATATACTGTCCTTGTTTTCAATAATGATCTTATCTTTCTTTCTTTCCTTTTTTTTTAAGATTTTATTTTTTTGACAGAGAGACACACAGCGAGAGAGGGAACACAGCAGGGGGAGTGAGAGAGGGAGAAGCAGGCTTCCTGCCGAGCAGGCAGCCCGATGTGAGGCTCGATCCCGGGTCTCTGGGATCATGACCTGAGCCAAAGGCAGTTGCTTAACCACCTGAGCCACCCAGGCGCCCTCTTGTAAACTTTTTAAAATGACTGAAGAAAACAAATTAGATGATTCAAATAAACATTTTTTTTTAAAGATTTTATTTATTTAACAGAAATATAGCCAGAGAGGGAACACAAGCAGGGGGAGTGAGAGAGGGAGAAGCAGGCTTCCTGCCGAGCGGGGAGCCCGATGTGGGACTCGATCCTGGGTCTCCGGGATCATGACCTGAGCCGAAGGCAGTCGCTTAACCAACTGAGCCACCCAGGTGCCCCTGATCTTATCTTTCTAAGTCTACATACTGATGGATAGTATGGAAAGGGGGAAAAGCAAACAATATAACATGCCAATTAAAATATTTTAGTTTCCTGCAGTACAAACAATCTCTTTTAACTTAAAATGATTTTTCCCAGTAAATAATTCAAAATTCGACCTTCAATCAGAATGGTTTATTTCTTTTCCTCCTTTTCTCGAGGTGACTTTTGTTTAGAAGAGAAAACCTGATACTCTGGAATATGGTGGGACTTGGGGTGGGGTGTAGAGTCACTCTTGTCTCATACTTGTACTGGTGTTGGTCTCTGCAGTTGGGCATTCACTCTCTCGTCTGTGAACATGTATATTGCCTTTCTGTTGAGAATCTAGATCTTGCACTTGGCATCACTGTTCAAGTCTGTGGCATTGTCAGGTCTCAATGGCAATCCTTGTGTTGAAATGGTCCCCCATCAGGGTTTTCTGATGTGATTCCCCAAAACACACGCGCATGCACACGCATGTGAACGCGTGTGCGCACACACACATCACCTCCAAGAACTGACTCTGATTCCTTTTGGGGCCCCTCCTCTCTAAAATGCTTATCCTCCCTTAGCAGGTTGTGTGTTCTATACGTACATTGGAGGCATGCAGAAAGTTGGGGCATATTTCCTGCATCCTAGGAGCCAGGAACATGTCTCAGATTGACCTATTTGGCATGCTCCTCCACTGCTGCTCTGAAATCCCTTGATCTCCTTGGAGCTGGTGAGCCACCTCTAACAATTGTGTCTTACCAGGTCTCCAGTGGGGATCAAGAAAGCATTTCCACTCTTGGCCCTCTCCTCACCTATCATTTCTCTATCCTCAGGGAACATGTCCCTCAAAGGCATGGTCAACTTCTGCTTTCATTACCTTTTTCTTCCTTTATTTCTTCCCACACCTGTGCCAGAAGGGAAAGGTTTTTCTCCTCTAAGGAATGCAGGGTTTCCCCCTGTATCCTATCCTGAATTCCCTGTGCTCCTAGTTCATTAAAATCTCAGAGTTCAAATCCAAAGGCTATGGGTGCTTCAGGCAATAAGAAATGTGGAATTAATAAAGACTAAACTGTATTAATCTAATATTCTCGGGTACCTGGGTGGTTCAGTTGGTTAAGCACCTGACTCTTGATTTTGACTCGGGTCATGATCTCAGGGTTGTGAAATAGGACCCTGTGCATCAGACTCCATGGAGTCTGCTTAAGAGTCTCTCTCCCTCTCCCCCTCTAAAAAAAAAAAATCAGTATTCCCAAAGTATTATTTATTATACCTATTTTTCATATAGTGCCCATCTTTCAGGAGGAGTCAAGTGTCTCTTCTTTCTTCTAGTCACCTTATCATACCTGCCCCCACTGGACAGGTTGGACCTTTATTTTTAACTCCTTGAGTTTCCACTGAGGAAATTCTCCTTGTTTCTCTCCCTGTGGGCTCTTTTAGTCTTTATGCTCCATATGGAGCCCAGCTGTGATCTAGCATATAGTTTCTTCTTGGTCTTTGGCCTGGGTTGCCAGTCCTTCTGTTCCGTTCTGTTCTTCCATGTTAATACCTGATTGGGCCTGTGGACCATATGGGCGGAGGGGATGGAGGAATGTAGTCACAACATGTCTGACTGCAGGACTAAGCAATAACATGACAATCAGATTGTGATCACTAAGCATAAGGTATGTGAAATATTTCGCTAGAAGACCCTATTTGAGTCTTCTTGAGAGGCCCTTCTCAGTTCCTCTGGCTTGATACAGGATCCTAACTCAGGGACGAGGTATGTGCCATGTCCTAGGGAATGAGAGAGGGAAACATTAATCTGTCAAATTCAGGTAGGCACAGACCTGGCCAGAGCTGGACAATTGGTAAAGAACCAGTGCAGATGAAAATCAATATATGTCTAATGTCAAATCTTAATGCTCTTTTTACTAGACTATACTGCCTCTACCATCCCTCCCTTTCTAAAACGACATGGTTGCAAATGTAAGAATGTGGAGGTCTTTTGATGCTCTGACATTCTGAAATTCTCTACGTAGAGATAAGCAGAAGGGGAGGCAGTATCTTTCTCTTTAGGATCTTGTCCATGTCCCAGTTAAACAAAACAATATCTCTTAATATTCAAAAGGAGCAGGGAAGATGTTTTTGACTGGGTATTTCCTGCCACTCTTAGATATGGCTGCTTCCTGGCCTTTCTGCAAGGAAGCTGACTTGTTTTTTCCCCTGGAGTCTTCTGACTCACTCAAATGTAGGTCCAAACATTTGCCTCAATTTTTCCTTAACATTTTGGATCCTGTGGTAGACTAAATAATGCCCCCTCTCCCCACTTAATATCTACATTCTGATCTCTGGAGCTTGTGAATTTTACCTTTTATGGCAGAAGGGACTTTGTGGATGCGATTAAGTTAAGAATTCTGAAATGGAGAGATTATCTTGGATAGTCCCAGATGTACCCAACATTATCACTAGATGCTAGAATCCCCTCTCAACTGAGCCAGCAAAAAGTGTCCCTCAACATGGAGCTCAAAGCTGGCAGAGAAATTACCTATTCTGAGGAAAGCAGAATTCACAACTTGTATTATCTATTGGGGGACAAGATGATGAGGAAATTCCAAAAACAGAGTCCACAGTCTGAGGGACAACGATGGAGAGGCAGAAGGTCAGATGCAAGAAGACAAGGCAAGGTACAGAGAACAAAGTAGAAACATTATTAATTGTGAATTAATAGCAGGGGAATCTGGGAATGAAGAGCAAGGAAACCGATTAGAATCTGTATTAGATTCCTATTGCTGTTTTAATAAATTACCACAAATTTAGTGGTTTAAACCAAAACACATTTATTATCTTACAGTTCTGGATGTCAGAAGCCCAAAACCAATTTTACTGGGCTCGGGTCAAGGCTTGGCAGGGCTTGTTCCTTCTGGAGACTTCAGAAGAGAACCCTTTTCTTGCCTTTTTTAGTTTTTAGAGGCCACCTTCCTTCTTTGACTTGTAACTTCTTCCTCCATCACAGCAAACTCTTGTTTCTGTCAACACAACTTTTTCT
Source organism: Spilogale gracilis (assembly GCA_004023965.1). Taxonomy (NCBI): domain Eukaryota; kingdom Metazoa; phylum Chordata; class Mammalia; order Carnivora; family Mephitidae; genus Spilogale; species Spilogale gracilis. Next base: position 73,356 of record PITA01008370.1, read on the forward strand.
GACTCTGATCTTCCTGCCTTTTGTGTGGTAAGTGTGGAGTGCAGGCCTGCCTGTGCTCAGCTTCTTGCCTCCCTTGTTCCTGAGGTGGGTTGTTTCCAGACACGAGTCACAATAGCTCAAGGACTTATTGACTATTTGGGTCCCAGGGGCATTTTACACCATATTAGCTACTTATGAAGACCCCAGTAGCTCCCTCCTTTTTCTCCAAAGGCTCTACAGCTTATGTAAAAGACAGTAAAATGGATTCTATTTCTGTTTTGCCTCTGTGTGAGAACAACCAGATCAGTGCTTTATGTCCACACCTTCCAATTGAAGTGTTTGCTTGATTTTGCAGAGCTTTCAAAGAGGGTTTCTAAAATCAACTGATGGCTCTTGTCCCATCCTCCTAGTCCAGTATGAAAGGGCTGAAATTGAAGAGGAGGGAGAAGAGATTGGAGAAAAGAATTTCTTGGAGAGTTGGTATTCATTAGTGTTGTCATCCCTCACCTCCATGCATAAAGAACGGGAGGGTTTCCTCTCCACCGGAGGCCATTCATTGTCTTATGCCAGTTAATCTGTATGCCTTGAGTTTGGGAAGCTAAGGATGGGTAAGAGGAACTGTGGCTAGAGAAGCTGGAGAAGGCAAAGCAGAGAAGGGCTACAGGGCGGTAAATGGCATTTCACCTGAAGGTACAGCAGAGATGCTTGAGGGTTTCTTATAGACCAGAGGTGGGCTCCATGGAAGTGTGTCAGCTAGGTGTCACTTTGACTCTTTCCCAAGAGGCTACTTGGAGAGGAAAATGTGACCCTAACAGAGGGGTGGACCCTCAGATACCCAGAGGTTGAGGGAAAAACTGTATGTCATCACCAGAGGTAGGGGTGAGGGAGGGGGAGTTGATTCTTGGGGAGAGCAGAAGCTTTGAGGACATCAAGGGAACTGCAGTGAGCCCAGGGAATAATCTCTGAGGAAATTGTGAAGGTGCTTTTGAATACAGCCAACTTTGGGAATCTGCTCTCAAAGGGCACCATTGCTGGTCAAGAAAGACATTTCTAGGGGTGCGTGGGTGGCTCAGTTGGTTGGGCGACTGCCTTCGGCTCAGGTCATAATACTGGAGTCTCAGGATCAAGCCCCGCATCAGGCTCCCTGCTCGGCAGGAAGCCTTCTTCTCCCTCTCTCACTCTCCCTGTTTGTGTTCCCTCTTTAGTTGTGTTTCTCTCTGTCAAATAAATAAAATCTTAAAAAAAAAGAAAGAAAGACAGTTCTACCTCTTACCTGTATCCTTCCCCTGCTCCAACCGAGGAAAAGTCAGGAGCAATCTAGTGAAGGCCAGGGGACGGAGGTGAGGAAGAAGCCTGGAGAAGAGGAAAGAAGCAAACCCTCCTAATGTAGGCTTCTAGAGTTAAGGGTGTGAAGAAGTGTCAACTTGGAATGAGAGTCAGAGTTTTATTTTCTATTGGACTGGCCACATTTAATACTGAAATGATAATATTTTGGGGACTGGAAGCAACTGGAAATCTTTTTACTTTCCAAGAGGAGCCAGAGTATTGATTCTATGTTGTAGATTTAGTCCAGAAATTGGGGAAGAACTATCCCCATGGTGTAGTTTTGAGAGTATGGGGATCAGAAGGAATAAAGTTAGTTGACTAATAGCCAAGAATTCAGTGTATTTAATGAACCATGTCTTAGTTTCCAGAACATGATAGACTTGAGATCTTGTGGTTTGGAGCCTGGAATTCCATCTTTGACTTGACCTTTCCCCAAGACTATCAAACCTGTTTCAGGCTCAGATGGACTCTGTGTAGCCAAGGTTGGTTTATCTACTTAGCAGACCGTGGCCTGGCTGAGGCACCAATGCCTGGTGACTAAGAGCCTAAGTTCCGAACTCGGAATGCCTGCGTTTGAATCTTGGCTCCCCTCCAGTACATTTATGACTGTTAAAGTCTCTGTTGCCTCAATTTCTGCAAATGTCAAGTGATAAGAATGATAAAATGAAAGCCAATGTTACTTCCACTACAGTAGGTAATTAAACATGATTTGAGTTGGTTCTCCACATTTTTTCACTATTGGCTGGGACCTGACAGCCATTGCATGACTGTGGAACTCTCATGAGGATTAAATGAGATGGTCCAGTAAAGCATTGAGTGTCTAGTCTATGGTGAACCCTCAACAAATGTGAGATATTTTTATGTTTGAAATACTGCCAACACTTTATTTTTAAATTTTCTCCCAGATTTTTATTTAAATTTTAGTTAACATACAGTGTAATATTGGTTTTAGGAGTAGAATTTAGTGATTCATCACTTGCATATAACACCCAGTGCTCCTTAATGCCCATCCCCCATTTAGCCCATTCCCCACCCAACCCCACCCTCAGTTTGTTGAGTCTTTATGGTTTGCCTCCCTTTCTCTCTTTTTCTTTTCCCTTCCCATACATTCATCTGTTTTGTTTCCAAAATTCCACATAAGAGGAAATCATGTGGTATTTGTCTTTTTCAAACTTAGCATAACGCACTCTAGCTCCAGCCATATCACTCCAAATGGCAAGATTGCATTCTTTTGATGGCTGAGTAATATTCCACCCTATCTATCTATCTATCTATCTATCTATCTATCTATCATCTATCTATCTGTCTATCATCTTTATCTTACCACATCTTTATCCATTCATCAGTCAGTGGACACTTGGGCTCTTTCCATAGTTTGGCTATTGTTGATAAGGCTGCTGTAAATATTGGGGTACATATACCCAGTTGAATCTGTATTTTCGTATCTTTTGGGTAAATACTTTGTAGTGCAATTACTGGGTTACAGTGTGTTCTATTTTTAACTTTTTGAGGAACCTCCATACTGTTTTCTAGTGTGGCTGTACCTGTTTGCATTCCCACAGCAGTGTAAGAAGTTTCCCTCTTCTCCACATGCTCACCAACATCTGTTGTTACCTGTGTTGTTAATTTTATCCATTCTGACAGGGTGAGGTGGTAGCTCATTGTGGTTTTGATTTGTATTTCCCTCATGCTGAGTGATATTGAGCATCTTTTCATGTGTCTGTTAGCTATCTGGATGTCTTCTTTGGAAAAGTATCTATTAATGTCTTCTTCCCATTTCTTGACTAGATATTTGTTTCTTGGGTGTTGAGTTTGATAAGTTCTTTATAGATTTTGGATACTAGCCCTTTATCTAATAAGACATTTGGAAATATCATGTCCCATTCTGTAGGCTGCCTTTTAATTTTGTTGATTGTTTCCTCCACTGCTTCACTGCCCAGAAGCTTTTTATCTTTTTTTTTTCTTTAATTTATTTATTTGAGAGAGAAAGCACAAGATGGAGGGAGGGACAAGGGAAAGGGAGAAGCAAACTCCTCATTGAGCAGGGGAGTGGGGCTCCATCCCAGGACCCTGAGATCATGACCTGAGCTGAAGGCAGACACTTAATGCTTAATCGACTGAGCCACCCAGGTGCCCCTGGAAGACTTTTATCTCCGTGAAGTCCCAATAGTTCATTTTTCCTTTTGTTTCTCTTGTTTCTGGCAACAGAAGTTACTATGGCTGAGGTCAAAGAGGTTTTTGCCTGTGTTCTTCTCTAGGACTTTGATGGATTCCTGTCTCACATTTAGGTTTTATACATTTTGAATTTATTTTTAGGTATGGTGTAAGAAAGTAGTTTCATTCTTCTACATGCTGTTGTTCAATTTTCCCAATACCATTTGTTGAGGAGACTGTCTTTTTTCCATTGGCTATTTTGTCATGCTTGTTAAAGTTTAGTTAACCATATAGTTCTGGATCCATTTCTGGCTTTTTTATTCTGTTTCTCCATGTGTCTGTTTTTGTGCCAGTACAGTGTCTTGGTGACTACAGCTTTGTAATATAGCATAAAGTCCAGAATTGTGATGCTTCCAGCTTTGATTTTCTTTTTCAGGATTGCTTTGGCTATTTGGGGTCTTTGGTGGTTCCATACAAATTTTAGGATTGTTTGTTCTAGCTCTGTGAAAAATTCCTGCCAACACTTTAGAAGAAAGGTGCTAGTTAAACTAGTGCTAAAATAGAAAAAAAAATTTTTCCTTCACACATTTACTTCTATCCTGTTGAGCCTGGGAAACTCAGCTTTTTCTAGTTTTCCCTTTTGCAAAACACAAGGTGTTCCAACGGTTCTCTGCATCAAAACCAAAGAGTTTTATGCTGATTTCAGGGGATTTTTCTGACATTTTAGGTTTATCTTTTTAGAGGCTTCCATGGCTTCCATGGTTTTGTTTCCCTTCAAGCTTTGCTTTAAGTGCAGAATGCTTCAGAGCTCCTTGCCCATGGAGCTGTGGAGGGCAGCTGGGTCTAACCCATAATCAGAGGCTAGATTCCAGCTCAGGAAGCCTTCTTCTAGCCAGGTGAGGTGGGCTTGGAAACACTGAAGCCAGCAGGGAAGGAAAGTGAGTATAGGGGCTGGGAATGATTATCCAAAAGCAAATATGGGTCCAGAAGCTATCCACAGAGTTAAGAACCCCTTCTCATCCTACCCTTCCTTCTATTAACAGTGAATTTGCTGCTAGTATCATAAAGGGCGGTCGATAGAAGGGTCTGTCCTGGAAAATGCCTTATAGACTTCTTCCCTCTCTCCATCTATCTCCAAGTCTAGTGGGGGGGAAAACATCCAAAGGAATTCCCTCAGCCACCATAAGAAAGTCACCTGACTTTCCCTCTCTGTTCTTGCAGATGGGGTTTCCATTTCTTACCCTAATAAAGGAAAAAACATTCTGTTTGTGTTGTCTCATTTGAGGAAGGAGAAATCGAGGCTGAGTTGGGCTACATAAATTTTGCCAAGGTCAAATATTTCCTAAATCTGACTCCAAGGGTTCTGACTCCAGCTTATATTAAATTGGCTCTTTGTTTGTTTGCTTTAAAACATTTATTAGTGACCAAATCCAACCATCTAGGCAAAGTCTGTTTTTTTCTCTTTAAATTGAAGTATAGTTGACACATCATGTTATGTAGTTTCAGGTGTTCAATGTTGTGATCCCACAGCTCTATACATTATACTTTTTTCAGGAGTGTAGCCACTATCTGTCACCATACAATGCTATTACAATAACACTGAGTTCCCTATACTCTACATCTTATCCCCATGACTTATTTGTTCCATAACTGAAAGCTTGTACCTCCTGCTCTCCACCCATTTTTGCCCATTCCTTCATCCCTCTCCTCTTTGGCAACCATCATTTTGTTCTCTGTATTTATGGGTCTGGTTCTGCTTTTTTGTTTGTTTGTTCATTTGTTTTGTCTTTTTAGATTCCACATATAGGTAAAAAAATATGGTATTTGTCTTTCTCTGACTTATTTCATTTAGCATAATAACCTCTAAGTCCACCCATGTTTGTCTCAAATGTCAAGATCTCATTATTTTTTTTAAAATTCTTTTTTATGGCTGAGTGATATTCCATTATAGTTATCTCATATCTTCTTTATCCATCCATCTATTGATGGATGTAGGTTGCCTCTTTTTTTTTTTTTATTTTGTAGGTTGCCTCTTTTAAGAATCTAGTGGGAGCAGTGCTCTAATCATTATTAACACCACATCATCAAACATGTTTAAAATCCTACACTACCAGTTTGAGGTAGCAATAAGATCAGTGGAATGATTTTGAAGGCTTCTGCTTATGAAAAAGTTACTCATTTAAAGAAAAAGAAGATATCTATTTTGAATACCCTTGAAAAGATATTTTAAGATGCCCAGATTGTCTTGGGGCACCTGGGTAGCTCAGAGGGTTGAGCCTCTGCCTTTGGGCTCAGGTCATGATCCCAGGGTCCTGGGATCGAGGCCCGCGTCAGGCTCTCTGTTCAGTGGGGAGCCTGCTTCCCCCTCTTCTCTGCCTGCCTGTCTGCCTATTTGTGATCTCTCTGTCAAATAAATAAACAAAATCTTAAAAAAAAAAAGATATCTAGATTGTCCAAATAGTTACTCTAAATTTCTTTCCAAGAAAAATAGCAAAACTGTTTATTAAAGATTATTAAATCTAGTGTATTATTTTTTAAAATCAAGTGTATCACATAGGTTATGTGTTTAAAATTATCTATATGTGCCTTTTATGATTGGGAGATTTGGATTCAAAATAGGGACTGTTTATACCAATCTAATAAAACTTTAGAGTATTTATTTCACCATGTCAAATTGTTTAGAAAGTTCATAGTATTTTTATTTTATGATCCATTTTTGGCCAGATAGAGGACTGATTTAGTGATGGTTTTTGGTTGGAGAATTATCTGCTAATAATACTGTTCTTTTAGGAAAATATAATTTATAGCATGATATTCCACCTGAAGATGTAAATTGCCAGGAATATCATAGGTAAAACTGTTTTTCAATATTTAAGAGTGAATTTCTTCTGCTGAAGCTTTTAATTTCAACTACTCATGCAGCAAAACATTTATCAATGATAAACAATTTTCAGGTTTAGAAGTGACATTTTAGACAAAGCTGAATAAGCCCATATTTTGCAAACATAATCATACCATAACTGAAACTCCTTAGACTTCCTTCTTTAAGGATTGCATCCTCCACATGAACCGTAAATCCCAATGCACCGACAGGTGATTGATTTCACTGTGGAGTGTCGTAGATTGAGGGAGGGAGGACTACCTCCCATATCACACAGCAAGCCTTTCTAAAAATCACCCCAGTTATTTCTGATTTTTCTTAAGTCCCTTTCCCCATTATAACTGCCACTTTCTCCATAGCCTAGGCTTCCTTAGCCAGATGCCCATGTATGAGTTTGTTTCCAGAAGGAGCAGTGTGAAGAAGCAGGTATCCCATGTAGAGAAGGAGATGATGGAAGGATTCGGGTTCTCAGAACAGGTCTACTGTCCAGTGCCCAGCATGGTACATGGTCTGTCCTAGCAGCAGAGGCATGGGGTCTTCGCCATAGCAGTCCCGCTGTGTGGTTTAGGTAGGTTCCTGGCTTCACTGACTACATACCCAACTTAACAGCCGTCCTAGAGATTTTACAGGTCTTTTAATAGCTCTTACAAATGAATTTTTTTTTTTTTTTGCTTAAATTGCTTAGATTACCATAGTGGGTTGTTATTATTGTACAACCAAAATGCTGACTGGTACACCCTGTTGATCTCAACCTTGATCCCTAAGCCAGTTCTCAGTCTTTTCAGGCATTTCACCTTATTTAGGCTTCTCACCTCAGAACTCCCTTATTACATAAGGAGAGAGGCAGAGAGCAGTCCAGCAAAAACAAAAACTGCAACCACCTTGGGACCCTTGATTCATCCAGGAAAAACAATGGTGAAAAAATAAGAACAAAGATACAAGAGCTTGTAAACAGACCTACCCTATTTATTTTTCATTTTTTCTTTTAAAGTCCCTTTCCCCGTTATAGCTGCCACTTTCCCCATAGCCTAGGCTTCCCCAGCCAGGTGCCCATGCATGAGTTTGTTTATATACTTGACATACCCAAGTAGAGGTGAAAAGGGTAGAATGCAGCCTGCTTTCTCCTTTTCTTGTAATCCCAATCAGCAACCCCCTTGCCCATGCTCTACTATATACACACCCGCTTTCCTCTGTTGTATGCCATTTCAGGGTATAGGGCTTGAGGTGTAAGGCTACAGATGTTCTTTGCCTAGAACAACTTTGGGACTTCGGCATCCAGTCCTGCCCATCAGAAAATATCCCGGATTAATGATACCTTAACACCAGATACTGTTCTAACACATTTCCTGTATTAACTTTAATTATTATTATTTCAGATGATATGAGACAGGTACTAATATCAATTCCAGATTATCCAGTGAAGACTCACAGGTCCAGAGAGGTTAGAGTAACTTGTCCAAGGTCATAGTTAGGAATTCAAAGACCTAGAATGTAGATCTAGTTAGCCTGGCACAATGCCCCAGTGATAGTTATAGCATTACGACTTTTCTCCAAGAGGGCCCACCTTGCCTTTACAGCTGCCATGTTCCAGGAATGCTCTGTTGAAGGACTTTACTTCCCTCTTCATGGATGTGTGTTTAATTATGATGATAGAGTGGATTAAGTTCATTCTGTTGATCTTTCCCACAAGGATGGTGACTTCTTTAGGGAGCAGCTCAAGTTAGACAATGTGGACCTCTGTGATAAGGCTCTAAGACCAACACACCAGGAACAGCCAGAGGAAGAAACAGACCCTAAAAAGGGATGTGAACACCTGCTGATTAAGGAAGGTTATATGGTTATGAGGCCTTCTCCTCTCATTATGATATGAAGAAGGTATATTTATCCATTGTCGGGAGGATCATAGATGTCTAAACCCTCTACCATGTGGGACTGGAATGTCAGAAACTCTAGGTAAAGATTTCAGTCATTAATAGAAAGGCTAAACTGTTACCTACATCTCAGATTTCTTGAAGACTTGTGGCCCCCACAGGACTACATAAATATTAGTTCTGTAAGGGGGCCTTAAGACTAGAGGTGGGAGACAGTCTCTTATGCATAGGAATTTCTTTAAAGGTGAATCTGCATCTTCCATGTTTATGTCACCTTCCTTTATCCAGTCTAGATGACCATGTTCTAGTTCTTTCCCCTCTGCCCCTTCTAACCTGCTTGTCTTGGTACCTGCCTAGCCTATGGAAGTATTCACTGATGGGGAACTGTGATTCTTAGTAATCTAGGCACTCTCCCCACTTACAACTGTCAACTTTAAGGATAAGACCCTGTGCAATCAGAGAAATGGGAACTGTCCTATCTTAAAGTTGTTTATGTGTTCAAGTTCAAGCCATGCCAGAGAGTAGCAGTAAGAAATGTATGAGTGGTTGAAATGGGACCTGGAACTCAGGGGGAAGGATTACATTTAAGCGGGAAAGTGGGGCAACCTCTCTGAAGGGCTGGAGTCATTCATATTGAGGGGCAGAGGTTCTCAATCTTCACTGCATCTCATCTTCACCAAGACCAATTAAGTCAGAATACTTAGTATTTGGGTCCAGACAACAGTATTTTTAAAGAACTTCAGGTGGTTTCAGTGTGCAGCGAAGTGAGGGCCCCACTGAAATTGATGTATTGTGGACAGAGGATAATTTCTGGCTGAGTCTGAATCTGTTCAAATTCCAGTGGCACAGATGTGAAGAGCTGTGAGATCTTCAGCAGTTCTGAGGACTCACGGATCAGTACTTGAGAAGTTACACATACAGTCTTAGAATCTGTTTGTCTCAATCATGTTTTTTATTTTCTATACTTTATGATGTTCTGAAGTCTTGGGGGCCTTGCTGGTTGAGGATAGGCCCCCCTTCCCAGAGTTAGCAAATTCCTAGAGATAGCAAACCAACTTCCTGTGACTCTGACTTTCATATGCAAATTGACCAATCCCAAACCCATATCCCCAACCACCCCCTTCATCTGACTCTTCCTGTACCAAATTAGCAAGTTGCCTGTCCCTGTAACCCCAGGGCCAGGTCAGCTAAACCAGACAGCTAGAGACCACTCTGATATTCCAGAGCCCCCTGAAATTATTCAAACTATCCAATCCTAAACTTATTCAAGCTTTCCTACCGTGCTTTGCCCGTTCCTTTCCATAGAAATTACAAGAAAGGCTCAGAGCAATGCTTTCCCCTCTCTCTTTCTGCCTCCTGACTGACCCAGTGCTTCCCCGGGTGGTCCATCATGATGTGAAGTGCCCCTTCTCTTGGGAATTATAACTAATAAACTCTTTCCTTCAAGGGCAGTTGTCTCTGTGTCTGTTACCTTACTGTATCTGCTGAAAACAAATCTCAGGTACAAATTTTGAAGCAGTGTTAAAGATTTCAGCATTTGAAATGAAATCCAGTGTTACTTCCCACTCCAGCAGGTGATTAAATATGATTTGAGTTGGTTCTCCATATTTTTTTCAGTGTTGACTGGGGCCTGGGAGGCATTGCAAGATCTCTGGGTAGGCGGCGTTTTTAGATATGGGGTTTGTTGTTTGCCTGCCAGGGCTTTGCACATGCTCAGGCCTTTACTGACGTTTGTACAGGTGAATTTGGTGCTCTTTGGGCTGGATTAACATCCCTAATGTCATCTGTGGTGGCAGTACCATGTTACTCTAGAAATAGTAGTATCATTTGACACTGTTAACCACTCCATCATTGAAATGCTCTTTCCTTGGCTTCCATGATGCCATGCTATCTTTGATTCTCTTCTACTCTTCTGATTGCTCTTTCAAAAAAAAACTTCCCTGTGCATTCCACCTTCTCTGCCTAGCCTTTATTTTTATTTTGAAATCTTATTGAATAAGTAATATATATGTATGCAAGAAGAGTATTGAGTGAAGAGTAAAGGTCTGTTCTATCTTGTGCTCCAGTTCCCCAGACTTTTAGGTTGTTTACAAATGTGTCTGTAAAACATACAGGACATATACAGACACATGATATGTACATACACACATTCTATGTGTTTTCGTATATAAATGTTATCATACTGTAACCTTGTCTTCTTCACTCTTTTGTTCAACAATGTACTGACAGCTAATATGCCAGACACTGTTTAGGAACAGGAAATACTGTGGTAAGTAGACCACATTTTTGTTGTTGTTGAGAAAAAATTTTTTTTAATTTTATTTTTTCAGTGTTCTAAGAATCATTGTTTATGCCCCACACCCAGAGCTCCATGCAATATGTGCCCTCAGTACCCTCCACCAGGCTCACCCCCCTCCTCTCCAAGATCCTCAGTTTGTTTCTGAGTCCAAAGTCTCTCATGTTTCATTTCCCTCCCTCAATTACCCTACTTCCCATTTCCTTTCCTTCTCCTACTGTCCTCTATATTATCCTTTATGCAACACAAGTAAGTGAAACCATGTGATACTTGACTTTCTCTACTTGGCTTATTTCACTCAGCATAATCTCTTCCAAACCAGTCCGTGTTGCTATAAAAGTTGGATATTCATCCTTTCTGATGGAGGCGTAGTATTCCATTGTATATATGTACCACATCTTCTTTATCCATTCATCTCTTGAAGGGCACCTTGGCTCTTTCCACAGTTTGGCGATTGTGGCCATTGCTGCTATGAACATTGGGGTACATATGGCCCTTCTTTTCGCTACATTTGTATCTGTGGGGTAAATACCCAGTAGTGGAATTGACGAGTCATAGGGTAGCTCTATTTTTAATTTTTTAAGGAATCTCCACACTGATTTCCAAAGCGGCTGCACCAACTTGCATTCCCACCAACAGTATGAGAGGGTTCCCCTTTCTCCACAGCCTTTCCAACACATGTTTCCTGGCTTGTTAATTTTGGCCATTCTGACTGGTGTAAGGTGGTATCTCGTGTAGTTTTGATTTGAATTTCCCTGATAGCTAGTGATGATGAACATTTTTTCATGCGTCTGTTAGCCATTTGTATGTCTTCTATGGAGAAGTGCCTCTTCATGTCTCTTGCCCATTTTTTGATGTGTTCGTTTTCTTTTTGGATGTTGAGTTTGAGTAGTTCTTTATAGATCTTGGATATCAGCCCTTTGTCTATAGTGTCATTTGCAAATATCCTCTCCCATTCTGTGGGTTGCCTCTTTGTTTTGTTGACTGTTTCCTTTGCTGTGCAGAAGCTTTTTATTTTGATGAAGTTCCAAAAGTTCATTTTCGCTTTTGTTTCCTTTGCCTTTGGAGACATGTCTTGAAAGAAGTTGC